>LD349891.1:212303-229130 GCA_001465055.1 Ptychodera flava | reverse complement strand
TAATATTAGACACTAACATCTATGTTAGAGTCTAATATTAGACGAGTGGGGAAGAGGCAGAGGCCCGACATGCAGTTTTATCGGATATTATCCGATAAAATCGATAATATCGTCTAAAATCTAAGTTAGAGTCTAATATTAGACGAGAGGGGAAGAAGCAGATGCCCGACATACTCTTTTATTGGATAATATATTGGCCACTTCACTACCTATCTAATATTAGACTCTAACTTAGATTTTAGACGATATTATCGATTTTAGACGATATTATCCGATAAAATAGCATGTCGGGAATCAGCCATACCTCACTCGTCTAATATTAGACACTAACTTAGATGTTAGTGTCTAATATTAGACGAGTGGGGAAGAGGCGGATGCCCGAAATGCTGTTTTATCGGATAATATCAGATAAAATCGATAATATCGTCTAAAATCTAAGTTAGAGTCTAATATTAGACGAGTGGGGAAGAGGCAGATGCCCGACATGCTGTTTTATCGGATAATATCCGATAAAATCGATAATATCGTCTAAAATCTAAGTTAGAGTATAATATTAGACAAGTGGGGAAGAGGCAGATGCCCGACATGCTGTTTTATCGGATAGTATCCGATAAAATCGATAATATCGTCTAAAATCTAAGTTAGAGTCTAATATTAGACAAGTGGGGAAGGGGCAGATGCCCGACATGCTCTTTTATTGGATAATATCCGTTAAAATCGATAATATCATCTAACTTCTAAGTTAGAGTCTAATATTAGAAGCAGATGGGTGGAAAATTCTAAAAATGCTGTTTTATCGGATAAAATCGATAATATTATCCCTATTAGATCACTTTGGTCTCATGTTCCTTGAACTCTCTAACTTAGAAATTTTAGACGATATTATCCGATAATAAAGAAAAAGCCTATGTCGCGCCTTCATGAAATCAGACATCAATTTTTCCCATAGAGCATAAAGCAAGTGCTTTCTGTTATACCAAAAACGTTATCTTGAACATAGACAAGTACATTCCCATCAGTATGATTTCCATCAGTTTGAAGTGATAAATGCGATCGAAGGCATTCGAACATCAGACCCATTTACTGGTGTAAAAACAACTTTGAAAAGCCAGCAAGCGAAGGAACAACGGTTACATATCTTATATGTATGCATGGGTTACATAATATGGACCAGTATGTACTCAAATTAATTTTGGACAGCTTGGCAACCAGTATAAAAGACGCAGTTGTCACACGGTGTTGGCACTCCCAGGGTGGCTTTGTACCCTATAGCCCATTCTGCATATTTCATAATACCCTTTTACGGGACTATTTACCAAAAAAGGCACCTTCTTGAGAAATATGGAACCACCTTAAAATATCCCCTAACTTCCAACATCAAGGGGTAATAACACAAGGTAAATGGAAATAAAGCCATGAATTTGTTTTCAATATGAACACATCGGTTTATTATGTTAAGGAACTTTCCTCCATGCAAGTCAGAAGCAACTCGATAATTCGGCAGGTCCCCGCCTCAGTGACAAGCATATATATCGAATTACGAAATCTGATTGGTTGAACCATGGAGCGCTGTCATTGGCTGTTCAGTTTTACTTCGAAGTAAAGCTAAAATTATTACAGTTATATGATGCAAACGTGGCTAGAATTCAACCAAAGATTTAATAACCATACTTACAAGTTTTGAAATATTGGCAGGTACCAGACTAGACTAAAAACACGCGACAAAAAATGATGCACTATGTACGGACATGAGCAATTAACAACTTCCGGAGACCAAAAACTAGCACATCTCAAAATGGCGGTTTGCCTGTATCTGCGTCTTAGTATGTGCTGCTTGTCTGGTCACGTGAGACGCAGTGATCAGCGAACTCGATTATGTTTGGAACCAAAGTGCATTGTGCCTGATAATAAACTTTTACGACAGGTATCACATGAAATGTGGTTTTTATTTTGGTGTAGGGTAAATTGTATTCAAACCGAAATGAAGCCCTTCAATTACAAACACAGACATCTTATCAAACCATAAGTTGCATTGTAACAATTGGGACCCAGGCTTTTCCCAACAATGTGTAGAGGGACTATGTCCAAAAATGAATGCTGACTGAGGACTACAGTAAATCAAATTCTGAGATTTGTCAGTTCACATTGCGATATCACGTCAGCGGCTGTTTGATTACACATGTATCTAACCTTAACATAATTCCTGCTTGATTATATATAGTGAAAAGAATATTTTCGCATACGCATATATACTCATATGTGTACGTGTGCGCGATGTCACGGTAGAAATAGCGAGAGGTCAAGAACCTGGAAAAAGGTGAAAGTTTATTTTAGGTGTAACATTGATTTGTCCTCTATTGCATGGCGCACCAGAAATGGGCATTTTTTACTCTTTTACCTTGTTGCTCCACGTTATTCATGTAGTTGGTGAGTATGTTCATATCGTAAATCAACCTTTATTATATGTTATTCCTGATATATTATCTTAAATGATGGGTAAATATTTGACCTACATACGTCTGAAGCTATTACATTGTACTGGAGGTGAATGCAATACGCAGTTATAATGTAGTACAGATCTCGATTAAAAGTATGTTGTTTGTATTAAAATTTCCGTTCACCTTTGATTTTCTTTACGATTTTGCAGCAGCAACACCAGCCTGGAAAAAGATACCAACTGATACAGTTGCGATGAGTGGAGGGTCTACGACATTATATTGTGCACTTGATGACCTAAATACCATAATGCCTATATGGTACAAGAGCGAAGGTACGGGCCTGCTACAATACTCATACGGTGATACTATTGATTCTACTCTCTGTCCTACTTCATGTAGTATCACAGGAGACAGAGACGCTGGAGAATACCACATGACGTTTAACCCTGTAAGCGTTCAACAGCATGATGGAAATTGGCAGTGCAGTGTATTTGTGGCCGATCCATCTACAGTAGTAGTACGTCTTATAGTTCTTGGTAAGTTTGAAGTAGGTTTTCATCTTGAAAATTTAACGATAACCAAACTGCTAGTGTATTGTCATTTAAACATGTCAAAGTGATGAAGGAATGATTCTCTTCTGAAAATTGTTTGGTTTGCCATGGGTTTGTGGGGAGATTTAGTTTGTGATGGATTAAAAGACAGTAGTTGCAGACACTGGGTGGCGACAGCACACAAACTCCTTACACCTGTGGCAGAAGTAGGAAAAGACCTGCAAAACCATCTCGTGTTCAGTGCATTTCTATCGTTTAATTGTGTGACGGCGCTGGCAATAAGGGTCATTCCGGGCGTTTTATTGATTGCAGTGAGCAGCTTTCGAAATTAAGGATAAAAAAGCTACCGGTCAGAACGACAAGCAGCATCACAAAACTCCAGTCTTGGGAAAGTAGGTCTTTCAACCAAAAACATATTTATCAGACAGAAATCGGTATCAACGCTTATCATATAAGCCTATTTTATGAATGCTATTTATTCAAGAGACAGCGCAGGGACAAAAAAACCCTTTTTTTATTTTTTTACTTTTATTATGGCGCAAACAACAAAGAGAATTATCAGAATAAACATTGTATAACTCATGCTTGGCAGTGATTGTTCCTCTTTCTTATTTTTTCAAATGATTTAAAATCTGATGCAAACGACCACCATCTATTAATCTGGATACAATTACAGCGACTGACTTACTGTGCACTGCATCGTCCGTAAAGAATCAAAGAAAACTATCAGTATTAATAAAATATGCTTAGGTTTTCAAGAAAACTTATTTAAAATTGGCAAACTCACTGAAAATCCAATCGGCATTTCGTCGATATGACAAATCTATGATCGACTGACTTAGTTTTCCGTCTCACTATATGAAGTCTCGCTTCTGCCTCCATGCACAGACAAAAACCTTGCCACATACTTTTTCGACCATGGTCTAGACCTTGGTTCGACCGTCTTTCCTCTCTCCCCCAGTGGTTGTCTTATTTTCTATTTTTGTATATCAGAAGCCATTTTTAATCCTTGTTTCTTTCCAAAGCTGAGGACAATCAATAAAGGATTTGTAGCTAGTATTTGCAGCTGCCCGCTTCCCTCATTCCTCTTCCGCCAAAGCGTCCATTCATAAAGCATGTGACAATGTTTGGGTGTCTTGAATCTACCTAAACTGTACAAGCATCACAGTATGCAACCTGGGGATCTTAAAATCTTTTCGCGCATGTTCATTTTAGCTCTGGTCAAAGTCGAACCCCATCACCTGACAGTTACATGCCCAAGAGCTTTGCCGTCGATTATCGGCCGACGAACGACAGGGCCACGGTTTTTTGAAAAACGATATATGTATCTGAGTATTTCCTTGGAATTCACAATCATACGGAATATTGCCACTTAAGATTGACTAAAACGTTTGTAAATCTCCGATTTTAATTTCATTGTTTTTCGTGATTTTTCCCTTTTTGTCGTGATTTACGTACGTAACGAGCGAGCGCACAATCATGGCAAAACTTTTTCTTGGGGGCGTCGGGCAGCGCTTCGTGGCAGTCTTGGAATCTCCATAATTATGCTAAAGTTGGACGGGGGTGGGAGGTAATCCGATATATATCGATAATTTTGATAGGTTGAAAGTGTTGGAAGCTGAGTGATATTAACCAATCGTGCACACTATTTGGAAAATATGTTGTGCTGGTATAGACTGAAAGTCAAAGAAGTCTTGCCCCCAGACCTAACCAGGTCAAATGTTTCGCACGAAGTTTTGCAGGCGTTAAATGCAGGAAAAATTGGATTGGAGGAAATAATGTATATTTGTGTATAAAATAATCGACATGTTATGAGAATAGTAGGCTACAGAAATAATCTCGTATATATTTTTCGTCGGTTACAAGGACCACCCGCATGTCAAAATTGTAGGTCCTTCGGGGAAACAGTCGGTCTCGGACCGCAGAACTGATCACATTAATTTCGAGCACCTCCCGCAATGATGTTTGTTGAAATAAACCTTTCTCTTCGACAGATAAACTTCCAACTTGTACAACAGATCTTGTCACTGAAAACCAGATCATATCTGGTGACAGTGTGACATTGACTTGTTCGCTGACTGGAGCTGCTCCTCCAGGTGAATTGGTCTGGATGAAGAATAACACAGCTGTCCGTAGTGGACACCAACCCCTCGTGTGGACCACTCAGATCACCAAGGAAAACAAATATGACATTTACAATTGTAAATACCAACATCACACTCTGTCACCATCTCCAACTTGTGCTAATAATATACAGTTTGACGTACAATGTAAGTATCATATATTTAGACCATCCAATTTGTAATTAACATTTACGTTATCTTCTACGTATATTGCAACTGCTAACACTCAAGAGTAAGCTTATGTGTTCCCAGCTCACAAATAAGCATTGTAGAGGATCTCAAAATAACTGATGTCGCATATGGCTAAAAAGCCCCTATTCTGGATAACGCGAAAAACCTCGAACTTACCATGACAAGTAAAATCCAGGTAGCAATTGTTTTAAAATGAATCTTCTTGATGATGCAGCACAAATATTAAACATGGCAAAGGGGTACAGATATATAACTTATACCGACGTAACTTAAAGTGTTTAAATAACAAGATTTCTTTTTACCAGCCCTAATTTCGCTTCAAGAGCTAAAACAAATCATTAAAACCTTCTAATTTTTCCAGTTGTCCTGCAAGTATTGACAGAACACATCCAAACTTTATCATATAGTCCAGTCAATTTAGGGTTAGACCTAGGACTAATTGCAACAGAAATTATTTCTTCACCATGACCTTAAGAAAGGTCTCACTAATGACATACTAAAAGTATTGGAAAATCTAAGGGGTGCAAATTGGCTAAATTTGCATATATTCAAATTAGCTATATATCGCCTTTAAAATGACTGCTATACTCACATTTTGGGCATGTAAACTGAATTCAAGTGACTTTTTTCATTGCAACACGATTTAGTAAGGTTCAACAAGTTATTTTCTAAATGTCCCTAACAATAAATATCATGCAAATTACCTAATTTGCATATATTCACAGTTTTTCCATTATTTCAGACAAAATTAATGTTTAAGCTCATATATAAACAAATTTTTTCTCTATTAAATTGTTAAGGTTTTGCAAGAATTATCAATTCAATACCAAAAAAAAATATTAGGTTGACTTAATTTGCATGCTAATTACTTTAATACAAAAGGCCTAATTTGCATAATTGAATACAATATGACTACAATAGCTTCCATTCACATTTTCTGGTCTTTCAAAAATGCAATGAATAAAGAAGAGTTTCAGAGCATTACTGTTTAAATAAAGGGAATCAAAATACTTTCTTTGGATATTCTTCTTTCTTTTACGGCCTTAAGGTTATTCATGAAAAATCATTGGACGTGTTCAATTTTTTTGACATCCATTGTCAATAGTTCAGTCATTTTCTCCTACAACATGTTCGATTGCAGTAAAATTGAAGGAATTTGTTATGCTTTTGGTCACTATTTTCAATGACGATGGAAATATTTAGTTACTAATAAATGGTTCACCACACTTAAAAGTTGTGCCTGTGAATCATCTTTCTCATTATTGAACTATTGATTAGTATAAATACGAACATCATTTGAAATCACCATGATGGTGATGGTGATGACAATTGTTATGATGGTCATTATCATATCATAAATTTCTTCCTCTTTCTCCCTGTTCACATCTTCCTGTAGGTTTGTTCATTTGTTTACAGCCTGAATCCTTTCGTTGACAACAGAAAGTCTAGATTTTGTTTTCTGCCGGGGTTATTGAGGGTGCTGCAGTTCATTGTAGAACACATAAAAAGGGGGAAGGCCAACTCAATGAAAAGATGTGAAGCAAGGGATGATATAATTGTACCGCATATCATATCAGATCTTAGATGTGCAAGTATAACTCATGGGGCTGTAAATGTAATGGACTTTCCATTTGCAGATTATTAGACTATTGTATCATTACCAATAAGATCGACCATTCAAGCAATTGACAGTCTGGCCAATCTGAGGTGAGACTTCCAAACGTTTTTAAATACAGGATGACCAATTATATGATGATTTGATGTCAAAAATTTGACATCTTAATTGATAAACTCGTTAATGGCAGCTTCTGTGATGCAAATCCCTCCACATTTTGGTTATCTTGTTTCACGGTCATAAAAATTAGAATAAGCAGCTAGACCATGTAAAATTATGAAAAGTATCGAGATTTGCTTTTACAAGACTGATTTAGATTATCATGTTTCAGTTAACAGATTTTTTTTTAGTTTTTCCTTAAATGCTTCAAATTGGCTGTATACTGTAAGATCAGATGGGAAATCTCACTCTTTAGTCCATTATATGACTTTATATTAATTTTCAATTGTTGTCTACAAGAAATTTAAAAAGTTTGAGAAATGGAGTGTCTTTTGATTATCGTAATGTCTTTCAGCTGTTTAAGGAACAGCTTTGCTCATTACATATTTCATAATTGGCAGTATAGTATAATAATTATACCTCTATATCATCATGATCATTATAATTGTATTTCTATATCATTATTATCATAAATTTCTGTAAGTGGCATTAACAGGCAAGTTGCACACAGTCAAAAGAATATCTGATTTACCAGTGAACCTGGTCTTTAATTACATTTTATAAACATACTGGTAAGGGTGAACATAGAAGAAACCATTAGAGCTGAAACACAAATTTTCTTCAGCCTCCCTTAGTACAAAGCGTTTGATATTTGGCCTAGCCTTTCGGTATGTATTAAGATAATCAAAATCCGCCAGAAAGTTCCACATGTTATTGAAACTAACTATACGAATCAATCATTGTTAAGTTTCACAGGGCTTTTCATTCTGCATGCCCTATTAGTATATAATCATTACAATGAGTTAAAAAACACAGAAAATAAATAATCATGTCAATTTTTTGTAATGAGCAAAATGTTCATTCAAGTTGTAAAATGATCAAACAGGTAGTGTCTCGTAATGTAACTTCTTGTTTACTGATCATATAATTAATTAAAATAAGTTGACGTCAATTTGAAAAATTAAAGAAAATTATTTTAATGATCATCATATAGGATTTATGCACATGAGGAATCGTTCAAAAATAGGTAAAGAATATTTATCAATGTTAGTGAAAAATTCCAATCTCTCTTTACGATATTGTATAACATTTCAAGTTTCAAGTATTACATGTAGAAGAATGTAGGCATTTCCTATAAAACCTTTTACAATTAGCCCTGTAGCACAATGTAGATTGTATTAAATTTTGAATATACCTTTCCTTGGACTTTTTAAATATTTAAGGTCACTAATTCATGTTCCAATAGAAAAAGGAACTGAAATGGTAGACTTAATGGGCTAATGCAAATAAGAATTTTTTTATTGCTGTAAGATATATTTAAAAACATTGCCTAAACTAAAAACACAAAAGTGATCTTACATAGCCATTACGATGTCAGTATCTCTTAAATCACTTTCGTAAATAGATTATCAGCACCAGATTTGTATAGCATCTATGACCCATTTACCATTTGGGTAAATTAGCTGTCTTATGCAAAACTTCATTAAACGTGGGGTATGTAATTTCCATGATCCTACTAGAATTTACAATGAAGAAATAGTTTTAATGATCTTGCTTGTTTTTTAACATTATATAGTCATTCATAGGTCAAAAAGGGAAAAGTAAAGTGGTAGGAGGGGCACATTGCAGTTATGTAATATGAGGAATCTTAAATAATATGATGCATTACCTACACACAAAAAAATACATTAAGTCATCAAATTACTTGAATAAAA
The DNA here is from genome assembly GCA_001465055.1 of Ptychodera flava. Taxonomy (NCBI): domain Eukaryota; kingdom Metazoa; phylum Hemichordata; class Enteropneusta; family Ptychoderidae; genus Ptychodera; species Ptychodera flava. The sequence continues at coordinate 220,337 of LD349891.1, read as the reverse complement.
TGTCATTTTGCTCAATATATTTTTTAAGAAATCTGTTAATAGAAACGATTTTGTTCTCATTACTGAGTGTTACATTTATTCAGACTATGCACTCTCTCACCTCTTTCTCTTAGAGTTTACTAGTCATTTTGTGTGTCGTTCTGGGACCCTCCTGAAATACACAGTGGAAACATACGGTAAACTACTTTTTGTGTAGATTAAATTGAATTTTTTAAGTGAAATCCAGTGAAAAGTGAAACACAGTGGCAGCCATACTTGATTTATGCAAATCAGGAATATTTCTTGGGCGATAAAATATATTCAAAAATATTGCCTGGTCAAAAAATAAGATAAATGCGTACATTACTTGAACATAATGTCGCATTTTTCTCAATTCAATGTGCATATTTCTTTTATCGGTGAATATATTGCACCCATTATCCGTTTATATTTTTACATATTAGGTAATGTTATACCTCTTAGATTGTATTGGACTTTTAGTATGTCATTCTAGGACCTCTCTAAAATACACAGAAGAAATAATTCTATTGCTCTCAGAAGTAGCTTAAAATAGTTATTAATTAGGGATATACAAAGAAAAGCTAAGTGTTGTGGCGGCCATATTGGATTTTTGCAAATGAGGAATATTTCTATGGCGACAAAATATTTGCATCAACATTGTATAAACCAAAAACGAGGCAAATAAGCCAAAAACCTGCATATATCATGTTTAGCCAAATATTTAAGTAGAAACATTCTATCAGCACCTAGTTTGTAACCATAATCTTTTTACATTTATGCAAATTAGGCATTGTTTACATTTCTAGATTTTACTAGGCTTTTAGTATACCATTGTAGGACCGCTTTGAAATACACAGTGAATTAATTATTCTATAGCTGTCAAAAGTAGCTTAAAATAGTTATTAGTTAGAGAAAAACAAAGAAAAGTGAAGTGTTGTGGCGGCCATATTGGATTTATGCAAATAAGGAATATTTCTATGGCGACAAAATATTTCCATCGACATTGCCTAGACAAAAAACGTGGCAATAAGCCAAAAACCTGCATAACATATCATGTTTAGCCAATTATTTTTAGCAGAAACGTTCTATCAGCACCAAGTTTGTAACCATAATCTTTTTACATCTATTCAAATTCGGCACTGTTTGCAATTCTAGATTGTACTAGGCTCTCAGTATGTTATTCTAGGACTTCTCTAAAATTCAAATTGAAAACATTTTTCTATTGCTATCAGTAGTAGCTTAAAATAGTTATTAATTAGAAAAAAACAAAGAAAAGTTAAGTGTTGTGGCGGCCATATTGGATTTATGCAAATTAGGAATATTTATATGGCGACAAAATATTTTCATCAACATTGCCTAGACCAAAACGAGGCAAATAAGCCAAAAAACCTGTATCAAAATTATGTTAAGCCACATATTTTAAGTAAAACCATCTATCAGCGACAATTTTATACCCCTTAGATTTTATTATACTTTTTGCATGTTATTTCTAGGACCTTTCCAAAATGCATGGTCAAGAAATAATTTCTGCTGCAATTAGTCCTAGGTTGACCCCTCTTTTGGCTTAGATTGACTGGACTAATAGTTATAGTTATAAGTGTAAAGATTTTCTTATTCGTCTCCATCATGAAACAAATACACCTTCTGACTTTGTCTCTGTCTGACGTCACAAGTGGAAGTAAGCAAATTCTTGGCAATATATTGCCATTACATCGATCATTAGGCAAGGCTAAGCTGACTGACAATCTACTTCTTCACATTGTTGTTACGTAAAACTACTGCCTGTGACGATTAATATGGAAACCAAAAAGGTGCACAACAAATGATAAATTTGGACGTAACGAGTGCCGGCCTGATAACATGTTTCCCACTATTTCAAATATTGCTTGTTCTTCAGAGTTGTGTGGAGAAGGCAGGTGGAGATGGATGCACGCTTATTCAAACAGTAAATCTGATAAGTCACTATAAAATATGTATGTTTTACAATTTTGTATTATATGAGTGTTTACAAATATAGATTATTTGAAAACACTTTCTCTACACATTATGTATAATCACCAAACATAAGGAAATAGCAACTTAATTCTCTTGTAGATCCGCTTGTAATAGCATTGGACATAGACGAAGGTACATATGAGGTAAAAGTTGGAGACGAATTCTCTGGAGCGTGTACTGTCATAGATGCCAACCCGGCAGCGTCTGTCGAGTGGAGGAAGGAGTCCGTAGTAGTTGCTTCTGCTGGCTTTTTGCAACTGCAAAACACTGAAAAAACTGATACCGGAGAATACACTTGTATAGCAACCAACATTTTCTACAATGGAGAGCCAGCATCAAGTTCGAAGATGATAACAATAAATGTGCAGTGTAAGTATTCGAATCTGTCACTGTAGACCTTGGGATCTTATAAATTATGCTGGGGAAATATTATGTGTTCTTCACGCAACTTATTCACATGTACTTTGCAAGTGCAACCATACCAAAATTTGCCTACTTAATTTGTCCTGTCTGATACAAAAAAATGTGAAGTGAATGTTCATTAGCACGCTATTATGCAGGCATTTAACCTAATAGGGATAATCAAAACAATGTATTTTTTTGTACGAACTTCATAAATGCCGTATTTAATATACGATTAATGGTTTCCCGAATGAACTTTCAAAAAAGTTAAAAAAAGTAATTCCATCTTTCTGATAGTTTACGTATCAAATCCACTATTTTCATTAAACGGCGTTTCCTACTACAGATATGCCCGACTCTGTAGCAATATCTCATGATGGCAACGGCAAAGCCATTGAACATGACACCCTCACGTGTACATGTGCCGCTGATGCCAATCCCTCAGCAACTTTCATCTGGAAGGATCCAGCACAGAATCAAATTGCAGATAGAGCGACTCTGACCTTGGAAAACGTTCAACGAAGTAACAGTGGTATCTTTACATGTGAGGCGAGTAATATTTTAGGAACTGCAACAGCAACAGTCTACGTCGATGTTCAGAGTAAGTGGGTTTTCTATCTTATTTACGTGTTGAACTATACAAGTTTATTGTTCCTAATATGATATAAACACCCTTTAAATGATTAAAACACTGCAAGTGTATTTTAATATATGATGTAAATACATATATTTTATTTGTATCTACATATTCAATGTACTTTTTAATGTTACCGTAAAAAGAGATCTTGACTTTTTGTTTCAGATCCTCCAATCGCGTCTGCATCCATTTCAAGCGGAGACATGAATGGTAAGATAAGAAAAGGAGAACACTTTAGCGCAGCATGTGTTGCAGTATATGGCAATCCATTACCAACAGTCAAATGGACTAAAGATGGATCATAAGTAGCTGCTGGCACTTCATTAAGTTTACTGAATATAAGTAAATCTGACAGCGGTGTCTACAAGTGTACTGCCACCAGTATATATTACAATGGTTACACCAGTACTGATGAAAAGGTTATAACCATTGATGTGCAATGTAAGTATTAAAACCACTTCTTTCAAGGGACAAATTTCGGGCTCTCAAATTTTATCAATGCTTTTCTGATCTACCACTTGTGGGGTCTCATTTTAAAGCTCTTGGTGTAAGAAAAAGTTTTAACGTCTCAGTTTTTCGAAAATCTAAAATTTTATTTTTCCCCATTGAGGTAACACGGGGATGGGGGCTTTTTTCAAGAAATCTTGTCTCTAGCACCAAACTTTGTGCGATGACCCCTGATTTTCATTCTTGACTTGGCAAGAGAATGGTTGAAAGTTTAATTGAGGTTAGTTTGAACAAACTTTAAAATCTTTCACTTTCGAGGCGAACTCTCAAATGTTTACAATTGTTTTCTGATCGAGCACTTGTGGAGGACTTATTTTAAAGCTCTTGGAGTAAGAAAAAATTTTACCATAATTTCGAAAAACGAAAAATGTATATTTCCCCTTCAAGCTAACATGGGGACGGTTGCCACTTTGAATTTTAAACATCGGTCAGTAAATGTTAGGTAATTAGTTTCATAGGTACCAAACTCTGTACGGCGACCCCTGATTTTAATTGTTGATTTGGTCAGATAATAGTTGAAAGTTTCCTGTAGGAAAGTGTTGGCAAAATTTTAAGTCTTTTCAATTTCGAGCGCATATTACCTTAACTTAGCACAGAAACGGGTTATACTTTCGATTTTCAGATTTTTCCCTTCTTATCAAACAATTATTCCGAGAAGTATACAAATTTAGAATTGTTGAACTCCCTATACTTGTGAATATAAAAAGTCGTTCATTAAGACAATTGAAAAATCTTGTTAGAGAGTCAATTCTGACATTTCTTAGAATTATTATTTTTTTAAATAAATCAAAGATTATGATCAATCAATATGTTTATCTGACTACTCGTGATCGATATTCGGATTTACTTAAATCTGATCTTGAAGGCTCACGAGCGATAAGCTCCCTAAAGTAAGGTTTAGGACAACTCGATTGTCGCCTATCAAAACTTTGATATATTTTGCACTTTTAACATGTTTTTTGGAATTGCAAAATGTACAAAAGGCTATATCACCAACAGCATTAAAAATATTCTATAAAAAATGAAATATCAATTTCATATACATTTTCTCAAAATACACAAACTGTTTCCCTTGGTAACATCGCTGTATATGAAGGATTTGATTACTTTATATTTTTGAATTAAATCATGGCAATTTGGCAGAAATCTCGTTCATCTTTTTTATTCGATGTCATATATTCACAGATCCACCTGGACTTCCATATGTTCATTACTTCAACGATGGAAAAGTAGTCGAAGGAACGACCTTTAATGCTACATGCACCGGACGAAATGGCAATCCATCGGTCTAATTCTACCAATGGATAAATGGTGGTCAGTTGATAACACACCAGCAAATACTAACGGTTGAAAATATTCAGAGAGACCAATCAGGGCGTTACACCTGTATTACCACAAATATGATCTACGATATGAACGGAAGTGCCACAGGCACAATAGCAATTGATGTGCAATGTAAGTACAGCATGCAGAATTTTCTCTCCTTTAACACACATCAATTTAAATTGCTAAAAGCATAGAAATGGTAAAGATGAGGGCGTATACAATTTGATACATCATTCAATACGATTGGAAGTAAGTTATGATGATTTCACTGTTACATTTTTGAAATGTCGATTAAATCTTTCAAAGTGCGTTAACCTGTATGATTAATCTAGAAATCTCCAGCGGCATCTTCTTCACTATTTTCTTAATGGTAATTTTTCCTTCTGATCAACAAGATTTACACACGGTTACAACACTGAGCATATTCCGATCCATTATCTTCTTGAATGGAAATCATGTCTACTTATTTTATATCAATAGATATTTGTACTTGTGAACGACTGAATTAGTTCTACGAGAAATTAAAAATACACCATAACAACTTCGAGAAATGTAAACTGTAGATGTCATTTAGTATGCACTTTCCAAAATTGTATGGCTTTAGAAAACCTCTATTACCACACTTAAAGTCCATTCTACTGACATGATTTTGTCACTGTTGACGGAGTTCCTACAATGAGGTACGTAAGGGCAGAGAGTAAGTTTGTTATTTGCCGTAATAGTGCAGCTGTGCGCAGGACAGAGGCTTGTTACGGTAAGGCTGTATGTAAACCAGTGCAGAAGGACTCTAAGAAAGGTGTTGTCTTCGATATAGTTTGCACGTAGGCAGTTTACATGCAAACAAATGTCATAAAATACAGCGGTTATAGCCAAGAGTGAATAGTCCGTATAGACAATGACTTTCATATTACATACATACGCTCGAATGCATGCATGCATGCATTTATGTATGTATGTATGTATGTATGTATGTATGTATGTATGTATGTATGTATGTATGTATGTATGTATGTATGTATTTATGTATGTATGTATGTATTTTCCTTAAAGTAAAACTCAGAGTTATCGACGAATATACAGAGATACATCCATGGCCTAATTAGAACATTGACCATATTAGAAGATACCTGCTTTGTAGATAGTCTTTATCATCTGAATTCTCACAGGACAGCCTAAAAGTTACTGGTAGCTGCAAAGAATATTAATTTTAGTTTATGTACATAGTTACTGAGGAAGATATAAAGTATGTATGTAGTCGGCAAGTTATATGGGCGGGTTCCGTCTTCAATGTCTTTATATCGATCTGGCCGAGTCAAAGACAATGGAATTTCCCCAACCTTTATATTCAGTCGGTTTGTGATTTACTTGCTCATATATTATGTATTATCTTTGCATTCTGAACATTTTGTGACTGTTGTATCTTTCCACAGATCTTCCAACCAAAATTGGGGATACCAGATACTTTGCTGAAATCGGACATTCAGTGGTTTTGAAACTGACGGTAGATGCCAACCCCCTCCCAGTCATATTTGGAGAGTGGAAGCTAGGCCATGTAGCTTTGAATAAAACCGATTCATCCAGTACGTCTTCGGCAACGATTACCGAAGTGCAGCCTGAACATTTTGGAAACTATAACGTGTCGGTAGAAAATGATGTGGGAGTTGTCAGTTTTATTGTTTCTTTAGAACCTCCAGGTGTGTTGATGAACATAACTATATTTGCTGATTAGCACAGTGTTTTTTGCATTTCATGGCACGATTGCATACGTTGACAAATGATATTCAAATTCAAATTTTCTCATGATATGGTCGTATCTGTGGAGTGCTTAAAGATGTTTATCTACTAGTTAATACAATACATTGTTAATCCAAGTATACGTCTGGCCATTCTGATAAAAATTACACCCATTTCTCTAAGGTCCTTGTTCCCCAACGTTGACTGAATTTCACTGAAAACTATCAGCACAACAGAAGAACAAGCTTAGTATAGAGTGTGATCTACTTATAAGTCCCGATACCCAGTTTATGGCACATGTGGTGGTCTTCTTTAAGTAGCCTCAGGTGACTTTGAATACCTTTGCATTGTGCATGAAAAGTAGTTCTTAATTCATCAGTTGACTCACTTTAAATGTATTTACCTGTAGGTGTACCCGAAGCACCCAGTTTACAGTTAGTAGCACAAGACTACACGAATTTGACTATACTGATAATGCCTGGACACAATGGAGGCGACGAAGGCAATGTTTTCTTTACACTGGAATATCGTCTCTATGGATACGAGCAATTCAACCCATGGCAGTCAAGCACTACATCTGTAGTTATTGTTGTTTTCGATTTACAATCTGGATCAGTCTATGGATTCCAAGCATATGCAGAAAACAGATTCGGAAAAAGTGAAATCTCTGATACATACAAGTTCAATACATACGGTAAGTGCATACTTTTGGAAAAAATCACTTCACAATTAAGTCTTGCAAGCGCCAAACCAACCAATAATGATTGATTTTTCATGGAATATAAAATCAGATTTGTTAATCTAGACAAAATCATAGAATAAGTGGGCATGGAATGGCTATAAATGACTTGCCTAGAAGTTGACATTAAAGACAACTCAGGTTTGGACGGTTTCAATTACAATTAAATAAAAGGCAGACTTCTTAACGAGTCAAATAAGCTACATTACATTGTATGTCCCCCTGAAAATAAACGTACTGCTTTGTAATACAGGCGCACTATAAATTCGTATACCTGTACTCGACTGACAACATAGTTTTGTAATATAATACGTCACACAGTTAATCGGAAAACTTAACATTTTTTGTTCCTGGGAACATTCTCCTGTCCGTAATTACATATTCACAGAACGATAGGCCTACCTCACCTCACACACTGGCCAGTGGTTCTAACCACCTTACAACTGTTCGTTTTCAAAAGCCAGACCTTGTTCATGCGAGACTCAACTTGACATCCTGATATAGAAACACACGTAACCGTGTTTTTGTGACATGTCACCCTTACTTACACTCTGTTTTCGGAGGCACATATTCTCGATCCAACACCAATGTAAGGAAACACACTTTTTCTTGCATGGCAATGTCTATATCCCTGTAGTGCAGCATGCAGCAACCTGCAGGGATTCAACCTGTCAGGAGAAAAGTTATCGAATGA
>LD349891.1:185239-202423 GCA_001465055.1 Ptychodera flava | reverse complement strand
ATATAGAGAGAGAGAGAGAGAGAGAGAGAGAGAGAATTTGTCTATGACCAATAACATGGTTTTATTTATCTAGGAGATACACCATATGCGTCCTTGAATGCGGATAAAATTGAACGGAAATTGAAAAGTGGACATCGTCTTCAGAAACCGGGTTCATGTGGACAATTTGCGTGAGCGAAAAATATTTGCATGCCCTTAAAGACAACATTTGCAATCGATTCGAGTCTCACATATACTTTTTAACGATTATCTAAGATGGTCATCAGTAAACCATGAATTGCTGATTGCTCAGTCTTTGCTTTTTGATTTGTTGCTAAATAACACTCAGAAAACTTTTACTGATGGAGTGTTCAAGTTATCAGAACTGTTGATGACCTACGTCAATTTCTAACCTAGATCATATAAACATTGATGTCTTTACTCTCTCATACTTGTACTTGGCAATAAAGTAGGTATTCCATTTTCCAGATACGATCAGATGATGCTTTGCTGGCAGAAGGAATCACGTGATCGGCCCTCGTTTTCCAAGTTGGTTAACGACCTGAATACCTTGGCTAACAAAGAAAAGGTATGATATTAATGTTGCCATGAACATCATCACAAAGCGAAAAAATTGAGATTATTCGAACTAATATGTGGCAGATATTGGGTTACCATTCATAATAACTTACGAAACACCAACTAAGTCTCAATTTTTCACCACAGGAATTCATGGACATTTCTGCACCGAAGGAGTCGGCTTATGCGGAGATCAACTAGAGGACTGTGCCAAGATGATATAGAACGATATGAAGATTTCATGTTTTCAGCCTTAGATCAGCGTATACACGCCCCCTAGAAAACAAAAGCAAACAAACTAACATAGAAAACGAAATAATCTACTGATTGGGTTTTGACCAGGCAACTTGTACTGTAAGTCAGAAGTATATTTCTAAAGATAGATAATTCGAAAAATTTAGAATCATATCCAAGTATTTTCATTGTAATGACTGCATGTTCATTTTTAGGCTTTTCACGAAATATATGCGTGCATTGGAAGAATACAATTATAAATGTATGTTGCTGTGCTTATTATGTTAACGATCAAAGTACTTGTAATAAAAACTACCTCGGCATCCGTTTTTAAAGAAGGCAGTACCTTATAGGTAATTTTGTAACAAATTCTCACCCATACTCAGGGCAGTCTGTAGTCGTCCAAACATTCCATTCACTTTACAATTACATAAAGTGCTTGTTCATTTAACATTAAACTTGAAATACGTTCATCGTTATACAAAAAACAGTTCAGAAAATGTTTATGACGAAATGTTTTATAGGTCTCGGTACGTACTTAACGTAAGTTTGTATCCATCATTTTTTGTGTAATAAGTTGAACATTCCGTTGTAATATTCAATAGTAACAAGTTAGGAAAACAATAGGTAATATTTGCAATTTATAGCTTTGCTTCTGTATCCCAGAGAACATCGCAAACTATTGGAACAGACAACAATATCACTCAAACTAACGTATAATTTTCAAAGAACGCTGAAGTTACAATAGGATGGGGGAAACGCCGCTGATTTGATGAAAAATGAAAGACTATGGGCATCTTCTTTCGTGGTCTATCTTTAACTGATTCTTCAATTTTTGCAAATTTTTGGAAGAATTTTTTTCCCTTTAATATATCATCTATTTGACACGCATTCGTAATTGCATTAATCATATGCTTCAGCTCACATTTGGCTGGTCTTTAATCGATTGACTCGTACATTGGCTAAAGTAAGGATCAACTATTTTTAACACATTTCAAGCTGGTGCATCAATATTAACTATGCTCGTATTAACCTTACCAAAACTCTATACCAGAGTGTGTTTCTGCAGAAAATTTAACCAGGACTGGAGTGAGAAATTAAAATATAAGAACAAGACAGTTCGATCAAACCTTGTCGTTGGTGACTTTGTTTGGGTGAAAGAGCGATGCAGTAAAGAATGACTTTTACTTGATAAATTATTCTCAAGATTTCAAAACCACCATACATTATTGTCTGAAGTCATTACGTCAGATAGCTTGCCCCTGATGTGTAAAATTAACCGAGGGGTGAGTCATTTTTTATCTCAGAAAACGTTTAAATTGACTTTGATAGGTTAAGGTCATATGAATATATATTTTGGTTTACACTAAGCTTCGTATCGAGTGACTGATAATCTATGGATTCACATATTAACCAAATGCTCATTTGACACTAGACTCTTCACAGTAGCTGTGCCTTGTTTTGTGCGCGCCCACGATGGGCCTGTATTCGAAGGCTAAGCTGTGCAGCTCAGCAGCTGTGAGCACGCGCTGCCAGATCACAGGCGTTCTGTTGAGTGGGTTGTTTGTAAAAGTGTAGTTTCTGCTACGTTCCGACGTTCTCTTCCGTGATAAGGCTACGGAAGAGAACGTCGGAATGCAGCAGAAACTACACTTTTACGAACTACCTACAGTACAGAATGCCTGTGTGCCAGACACAGCGACTGTCGATTTTTGCAAGTGTATGAATATTCATAAGGGTAGTGACGTCAAAAGAAACACCTGTCTAACTGGGCGGAGAGAATATATACTAGTGGCTGGTAGACCTATATACGCGTTATGTTTTTATTTATCATTTTTAATTTTATTTGGCTATGGTACGTGTCATTTTTTTTGATTAACGGATGTGTGCAGTTCTATAAAGTACCCGGATAAGGCAGAAATTCGACCGGTCGCTTGCAAGAACATCCAGACCTTGGGATTCGCATCGCATCGCATCTCTGAAGGGCGCGCGCGTGTTCCAACAGGGAAGAACGCGAATCGCAGGGTCTCTGCCAGACTAATTTGACACAAGCAACCCCCGCACTGAAGTTATTTCAACACGTCATCCGTTGTGCTTCAATGTTTGGTATTTGTAAACACACGAACGAGTTGCCAATGAGAAGTTGTCGGCTGAAAATGATTGAAATTATGAGATGGATATAATGCAATAATTTTTTAAATATGTTTCACAACCTCTTTCGTAGGGTCATAATTGTCACCGACAATAAATTAAGTTTGATATCATTCAGATGCAAATATGCAAGAAAATCACAGAATTTTCAAAAGCCATTTTATCCTTCGCGGGTGCTTTATAATCTCACACATGATACGCACAACATAAAATTAATCAGACAATCTTCTTTTCGACAGCGATTCATTTTCAGAGTTAACATAATTACCTTTACGCACCCAAGCCGAACATAGAACAATGGCAAAATAGGCACGGTTTATAATAGAGTAATCTTTTTACCATGAACAAATTCATTGATCTCAGAGTTCGTGTCCAAAAAGGGGAGGTACCCTGTCTGGTTGCTTACACCAAGACACATATAGAGGAGATATATGATCCATTTCAAAACAACAATTTGCGATGCGAATCAATACAGCTGGTCAATATGTTAATGAAATCCGATACTTGATAAGTGTCGGCTGATATTTCTCTAATAACTGTCTGTAATCGCCGTGTAAGTATTTAATTCCCTAGGTTATAAGTCACCAGCAGCCGTTTTTCTCGAAAAGGAAATCATTCCCATACATGCTATCGTTTAACATTGCTATGTCTTATAATGTTTGCAAAGGTTTAAGTTTGATAATAAAAAACAACAAAGAGAAGCAGAATTTGAATTTATTATATTTGATTTACATTTATGACTTCCTTCCTCATAAATAGAAGCAATGTACATACTTATTGCGTCGGAAATCATATATTGCAATGGGAAGCGTCTAATGCAAATTATTTGCATAAAGATGGCGCTAGACAGCAAGTCCGTTCGATGATCACCAAGTCTTCAAAATCGATCATCGAGAGAATGTTAATACAGTCGTTTAATCGTCTCATCCTAGAAAATGACTGACTTATAACATTCAAACACCTTATGTAAGATCCTTTGTAACCTGTATTATAAAGTAACTTTCGTTCAATTGAGCGTCATCTTCAACACTGATTAAAGGATGTCTTAAACAAAGTGTTAGAATATATGTATAGAACTATTCCAGCATCTGGTAGGTTATAACAAACCTCTTTCGCAACTTCTCATTTTAAACTCATCCCCAAAATATAAACACAGCGATAACCTCAATTATTAAGACTTTCTGTTTGATATCTGAAGACATAAAGAATTGAATTGTGTTGCGGGATCTTTAATTAACATATAATAAAGATGATGCAAATTTTCCTACGCCATCTTGTGCGACATGTCACGGCAGCATATTATACAACACAGCTACCAAGCTATAAATTAGTAAACGAAACCCAATTTTCCTTCCATGCACAAAACACAATAGGAACCAGCCATTGGTAAGATTTCTTTATGTTCATAGATTGTGCAGATATGAGGGGATGATATTAATTATCGTCTAAAACACGTTGCACTGGAACGGTACAACATTTCGCCACTGTTTACATAGGACCAGAAAACGAGAAAGGCTACTTTGTATCCTTCGGTACGACTTTTTAATGTGAAGATCAGGTCTTGAAGTGAGCTGAGTCATGATTTGAATAAAACCAATAAAACTTATTGTTCCTCTTTCCCTTGTAAAAAATAATTTCCCAACCATTTCCTTAATTTTAAAACGTATGATTCTGAAATCCATCTTAACGTAAAATCCGTGAAGGATTAACGGCCCATGAGACCGATTTCAAAATATACTCGCTGATCGTCACACAATCTCACTGATTGTCAAACAATTTGAACTCTTTCAACGTTATTCCAACAACAAATTTATTTTTTCACTTCTTGCAGCAAAATTTTAATCCCTTGTTTAAAGTTGACCGTATGTTGGATGCTCGTTGTCGTAGCAAGGGAGAATGCCCACTGCATAAAATGGCTGTTACAGGAATCAGGGGGGTCGTATAAAGAAAAAAAGGTTACTTTTCTGGCGGGTGCCGGGACGCTAGTCAAGGATGAACCAACGAGTACACTCCACGAAAAAAAAGTCCGCCGGATTGAACAAAAAATCCCCCAAAATGGCCAAATTTTCCCGTTTTTTTCCTCTCGAAATTCAAATAAATAATGTTGATTTGCAGATTTAGCTTATATTCAAGCATATAATTGACCTTTTACAGACATACAGCCACCTAGCAGGTTAATTTTTGGATGAAAATCCTCCACAGGTAGGTAAGCTTTCATTGAGCTTGAGATTTGAAAGGTTGGTGAGAAATCGGCTTTAGCTCCGAATGTATTATTCAATGTCGATGTCGTTTGAATATTTGTGGAGATTAGATAGTTTACTGTGGTGCAGAGTATCTTGGTTATCTGTAGACTGCGAGGAAAGTTGTATATGAGGTTGAGTTTTCCGACATACAGAAATTTTTGTTTAACTTAAGATTGACAAGGGTACGATACGTGATAAAAACCGTTTTGTACTCATACGGATGTGTAAAGTTAGACGAGGAGTTAAAGTAAAAAATGTTGTCCCTGTGAAGGTAGCAGGGGCGAGTACTCGGCCGTGTGAGGGCGGTTTATGGTACGGTCAAAGAAAAAAAGGTCCGCCGGAGCAGACAAAAAGTCCTGAAATCGCCGAATGTTTCCCCGTTTTTTTTCAGTCGAAATTTAAATAAATGAATTTGATTTGCAGATTTAGCATATATTCAAGCATATAATTTGACATTTTCCTTACATAGAGCCACCTAGTAGGTGAAGTTTTGAATGAAAACCCTCCACATCTCGGTAAGCTTTAATGAAGTAAAAAAAAAACTAAGAGTTTTGCATTCATTGTAGAACACATTTAGCTACGAAACATTCGTGAATCTTTCCAAAATTATTCGGGACCAAAAACTGCAAAGCGTTGCATGCCTACAACTCTTTAACTCCAGTACTTGCAAGGTCAATGACCCAGAGTGACCCCATGTCAATCCAAAGTTCAGAAAATTGTTTGTTTTGTTGTTTGTTTTTGTGCCCTCTCTGAACTATATTCAATACGGGTGGATGTTATGTTTAGATGAGTCAGTTGTCTGTTGTGCAGAGTGCTTTTGTAAACTACGAAGATTATTTTGCCAACAAGGATCATCGGCTTTTCTTTATAATGATACCCTTAAAACATATTGAATTCTGTGAAATACGATGGGTATAATTTGAGTACGATGTTGAAAAGTTTGACTTACCTTTAATTGTCTCGGTTTTGTCAGCTCTGTAAAAGTTGCTTCGCTGACAGTCGTCGCCAGGGAAACAGAAACGGCCAGAGAAACAATGATCAGAATTAATTTCATTCCCAAATCGGGAAGAGACATAACGTAACAAACTTTTAAGAGAGAAAAAATCCGCGTCCATATTGAACAGACTTTATATACAACAGACCAGTAGTTTTATTTGTTAAACATATTTGATACGAGTTGCAAGGACAACGGTGCACTGACATGATAGAAACTTTTTTATTATTAGTATTAAAATCATGAACACCATCCCTTGCTTGCCATGTGCTATTATTTGATTGTAAACAAGGCCTTATCTTCAGCTGTTTTTTCTCAGACAGCCCTTGACGAGGAAGCAATCAGTTCTACCGCACTCTTCCTGAGCACAAGCCTTTTATGCAAACCGTGGAACAGACGAGATTCATTCACTAATTTTTGGCGCGGGACGATACAGCAGACAAGATATTTATTGAACAATGCCTAATACTTTCAGTCTCAATTTACAAGTATCGGGTTGACAATTTATGGAAACTACAATCTCGTCCTAGCTACCCGTCTTAACGAACATTGAGCTGTCAGTATTGCGTTCGTGTTGTAATATCTTTCTCATCTATCTGGTAAAATTGAAGTCTTCAGTAATGTTACCTGTCATGACCGGGTTTGTCCCCAATAATGAAACCCGTCGATTTATGTTTCTCGTTCAAGGCCAGTCTCTTTAGAAGAAATATGTCCTAGTTCCACAAAACTTTGTCCCAACACCCGACAGATTAAATTTACCCATAATCTTTTCATAATTAATATTTTGACACGATGCGGGGATGATCGATGATCGGAGGTTGGAAAATAACTATCGTAGCAGGCTTGAAAAGGACATATTGTACGATAATTTGCGAAAAGCTCTAGGCAATGTGCCGGTCTTTATTGCTACATCTCTTTCTCCCTTGACAAAGGTTTTATGGAAATTCAGCTATTGTTTAAGCATTAATTTTAAATAATTTTCTTTTTAATAACTTTACTGTGAATAAATAGCCTTGAATTATTTGTATCCAGAAACCCGAACTACATGAGTTAGTGTTATTTGTAATCTTATATTTTTGTTTTAATTCAAAATTACGTTTTTTGGCTGACGATCGGCAGCCTGAACAATCATCGCCAGTGATTTTATCCTGAATGTAAGTATAATCTGAATAGCAGCTTACATGTAAGTTTATTTTTCGGCTTTTTTGCACTTTTTTATATTCTGTCACAATTCTTCTATTTAGAGTCATTTTTGCTCCTCAAGGTCACTCTTCCTGGCAAACAAAGCGTATATACCTCAAACGCCTGACTCGTTTCGCATGTAGGCGCAATGTTCAATCGAGTTCGCGAGCGGAAACGGTATATACAGTTTTTAAGTGTTCTGTAGCGAATGTTCATACTTTATGTGAGTTCAACTATATGCTTTGATCCTGTTTATGAAGCAGCCGGCACCATAGTAATGATGCTATGCGGAGCCATGGTGATAACTTCAAGAACTCGTTTTTTTGTGAAATCAACCTAAACATAACGGTGAAGGTTCATTTGGATATATTGATTTGTAGAGTAGGCGTTCTGTTTGGCTGTCATTGGTGTATGAATATGCGTAGTCTCAGCCGAGGCGTCGATCTACTTCTAACACGTCGGATTGGAACTAATACAGAAATAACGGGCGACGCGCTGACCATTAACGTTTATTTGTGGGCAAGGGCGAGAGGAAAGCCAAAAATTAACGGGCGAGGCTTGCCGAGCCCGTTATTTTGGCTTTCCTCGAGCCCGCACCCATAAATAAACTTTAATGGTCAGCGCGGAGTCTGTTATTTCAATTATATTATCAATGAACCCCGAAAGACCGTCAAAATTTACGAAAATTTCCCGTGGGAACGAAAACGGGGCCCCAGAACCTGTCAGTGAGTAGTGTGCGCGCTGCAAAAATTTTGCAAATCCGGAGATTTTTTTGAAAAAAGCGTCTAAACTTGGCCCACAAATTCTCCATTTTATTTTGTGGTTGATTATGATCTTTGTACAAATCACAATTTTCGTTTTAGCTGTAAAGTTACTGTGGTTACGATATTATTCATATTCACGGGCATGAAAACAAACCATTACTGTGTATTTGTGGGCAGTCACGTGGTTCAAGTCGACCAATTAAAACGGAATGGACAGGGCATGGTAATATAATTTGAGATAATTGGATGGTGAAGTAATGTCGATTTAATCTACAGTGTTATCTCATCAGCTTTTCTTTTTATATTCTACACTTGTTTTTATGAGTAATTTGAAATATTGCAACATTAAGCTATATGGCATCAAACACGTTTGAGCAATTTGAAAAATATGAAAATTCAATTATCCAAAATTAGTTCCAATCGTGTTTTCTATAATTTTAAAAACGAGAGATGAGGAAAGCAATGGTTTTAGAAAGATAATACCTGGTGAAGTTTTTCGGTACTGCAGTTTAAATCTTGTGTTTGAATCGGTTACAAATGTTGTGATCCCAGCTATACAGAAGTACATTTAGAGGCTTGTTCAGAATATTCACTTGCGCAAATCGCTCACAGGAACACGATTTTTGAAGGATGACGATGACCACATTTTAATATTTCCTTTAATTTTATTCACATTCATGGACTCATATTGTGTATCTTCTTGATAAAGTAAACCTTATTTACAGTTAAAGACAAAATACGGACTCTCTCTCTCTCTCTCTCTCTCTCTCTCTCTCTCTCTCTCTCTCTCTCTCTCATGTCTGTCCTTGTTCAATAGAGTCGACTGAACTGGCTTGGGCACTTGAAGTACGCCATCTCTGAATGAAAAGGGATAAAAACGTAATCCTCTTTTTCGACAAACCGACTCAATAGTATGTTGATACATTTGCTACACTTTTTTGCCAGCAAAAGCATATTCACAGGGGAAATCAATAAAGTTCAGTTAAATGGAAAGAAAAATAAAAAAACGCAGAAAAGAAAATTGCTATTGTTATGGCACTACATTAATTACTTACAGGAGGCATTTAAAAGATTACAGCCCGTATTAGTATCGCGAACCATTCAGAGAGGGCGTACTTCAAGTGCTCAAGCCAGTTCAGTCGACTCTATTGAACAAGGACAGACATGAGAGAGAGAGAGAGAGAGAGAGAGAGAGAGAGAGAGAGAGAGAGAGAGAGAGAGAGTCCGTATTTTGTCTTTAACTGAACATAAGGTTTACTTTTTCAAGAAGATACACATTGAGTCCATGAATGTTAATAAAATTAAAGGAATTATTAAAATGTGGTCATCGTCATCCTTCAAAAATCGTGTTCCTGTGAGTGATTTGCGTAAGTAAAGAATATTCTGAACAAGCCTCTACCAAATCAGCAATGTAAATATTACAAAGGCATGGACACCATTAATCTAAAGAACAAATCAGTCATCGAATTTTCCCATCGCAAACAAAACAAGTGGTTTCTATTATACCCCAAAAAGTTATCTGACAACAAAGAAAGGACCATTCCCACCTGTAAGCTTCTGCACCAATTCAAGTGATTAGACGGAAGGCTTTAGTTGAATCGAGAAAACAAACGCGACTCCGCCCTTAATAAATTATGCAAGTTACCGTTTGTTAAACAGTTGACAGATTGACAAGCCTATTTTTACGTAGAAGTCTACTCAACTTTCTTGATTTTCCCCCTTGTGTACAACTTGCTTCGGTATCATAAATATATATTTTCAACTTCCCCATTTGATCGATTATTACAGTCATAAGCTTTCACGTGAAAAATCATTTTGGCCTCCGGCTGAATGCGTCCAAAAAGGAAGGCTCTGAGAGGGAAGTAGTACATGTAAACCCAGTTTTGAGATCTGTTAGTTCACTCTGCGCTACCATTTCACAGCAGTTGTATTAATACACCTGCATCTAAAACCCTACCACCTATTCATGCTGATCTTGTACCCTCGCCACGGTAATTTTTAGTTAAAAGAATATTTTCGTATACGCATACTTATATATTTGTGTTGTCACCGGTTACTGTAAATTTCAAAAAACCCCGCAAGGCGTACCATTTACTCCCTCCGCTTTCGCACTGATTGTCATTTTTAGACATGGATATTATTTACACGTTAACCTCGCTGTTCTACATCGTTCATCCATCTGGTGAGTATGTTTATATTGCAAATCTAAACTGTAGTATATTTAATGCTCGACGTATTGTTGGGGAAAATATTTGACAATAAATTCATCTGAAACTATCACACTAGATGGAACACAAATAAGACACGGGAAAATGCGGCACAGCTCTGGATTAATATTATGGTTTTTTTGTATATGCCGTTCACTCTATCGTATTTTGCGATCTTGCAGCGACAACACCAGTATGGATACAGAAACCTACAAATACAGTTGCGATTATTGGAGGATCTACAACACTGTATTGTGCACTATACAACCTTGGAAGTATAAGACCGAGGTGGTTGAAATTGGATGGAGGTACCTGGATCGAATACTCAAATGGCTGCCCTACTTCATGTAATATAACAGGAGACAGTGATGCCGGAGAATACCACATGACTTTTAGCCCAGTAAGTGTTCAAAAGCATGATGGCGTTTGGCAGTGCGAAGTATTTCTTGCCAATACAAACACCGTACGAGTACATCTTGTAGTTCTTGGTAAGTGTGAAGTAAGTTTTCCACGGGAAATTCAACAATACGTAAACTGTCAGTGTATTGTTATTTAAGGTTCCAAGTCAAGAAATTTACCTTTTCAATTTAACAATTCTCTGGTGGTTAATAAGTTCAGAATTCCCGTAAATTATACATTTTCTGAAAGCCTAGATATAAAGAAACATTTTTAGTAACCACAGTGTCATCATTGAGAGGTGACAGGTAATTTTCAAAAGTCGGTTTTCCTATGTTTTGTCTCAATACTTCAAAACATAATGACTCATACTTGCTGGAATGCCAGCTTCCACAACACTCTTTCAATGTCTGTTTCAGATTTCTATCTCTTGCTTAGTTTTTTAAGCACAATTTAAAAAAAAATCAACTAGGGTTAAATTCACCTCTCTGGACGTTTTTCTGGCATAAAAATTGTTTAAGAAGATTTAAAACATTCTGAGACACTTTTTGAATATCCTTAGGACAGCTTGCGCTCACACAAATTCCAGCCACATATCTCAAAGCATTGAAACAAAAAGCCTATTATGGAAAGGTTATGCAAATTCCTGTCACGTTATAGTTATGTAAACAATGGTGATACTATGGTAACAATAATGTTTCTCTGTACCTAGGCTTTCCGAAAATATATAATTTACGGAGCTTCGTATCTTATTAACCACTAAAAAATTAATAGCTTAAACAGGTCAATCTCTTGTCTTCGATCCTTAAGCATATCTGCTTTTATGAATATTGTCGATTTTCCTCTGCTTTATAAGGAGATTAGGTTGTTGATGAAGTAAAAGACATTAGTTATGGACAAGAAGTGGCTACAGCCAACTAATTCTTGACACCCATTGCTGAAGTTGCAAACTTGCGTTGCGTAAGCCATCTTCTTCAGTGCTGATACCATTATACCGTGTCATCGTGTGAAGGCGTCGCCGATAATTAACGGCCGTTGCAGGTGCGAGGCGTCGGGCTATGTTCCTGCCCGAGCTGAACGCTAGCCCCGGATTCCATAGGCGCGAAGTTCGAGGCTGCGTTTGTGTACTGTGACACTTTTATGGCCTCTTACACCGCCGCCATGGTGCAACTTGACTCGTAGAGAAAAACGGTGAGCGCCCTGCGATATGTTTTCAGAATGTGGAAGAGCATCTGAAATGATGTACTAGTGCTTGAATTAAAAAGACTGTTGCTATTTACTCGATTACCACGTACTTTTACTCTAAATTGTATAAATCTCTCTCATGTTTGATCAACGATGACGAAGGCTTCACCTATTGTTGGATAATTTCATAAAAACCTATAATAAAAACTTTTCAAAGAATAATTCTTTCTGAATTTTGTAAACTTTGTGCTCTGATCAATTTGAAAAAGAAAGATAAGCAGAGAACGAGGTTCCTGTCTTACTTTTGATGAGGGGGTTCGGATTTATTACCCATACCCTCATGCTTTTTAGTCCCCACGGACACCGTCCGAGGGGACTTATAGGTTTGGTCATGTGCGTGCGCGCTAGCTTGCGTCCATTCACGCAGATATCTCAGAGATGCCTGAAGCAATTTCATTCAAACTTGGTACAAGGATTATTACTAATGTCATACATATGCACTTCAATTTGCTTTGTGATCCAATTAAATATGGCTGCTTGACGGCCATTTTGTTTCCTGTATTTGATGTCGGTGCGTATGTTCACGCCAATTTCTCAGTGATGCTAAATGCAATTTCATTCAAACTTTGTACATGGATTACTCCATTTATTATACATATGCACATTGATTTTTGTTCTGATCCGGTCTAAAGTGACTGTGTGGCGGCCATTTTGTTTTCTATATTTTATGACTGTGCGTCCGTTCACGTAAATTTCTCAGCGATGCCGGGCGTCATTGCATTGAAAGTTAATACACACATTAATCCCCATGTCATATATATGTATGACAATTTTGTAATGATCCGATCAAAAATGGCTGTGTGACGGCCGGTTTTTTCCTGTATTTGATATCCATCCACATCTGTAAACATGTAGAATCATGGTATTATTTGGAACTAATTGTTAAATTTCATAATCATCATGCATTTGACTCTACATTTTGATATTTATTATTTTGGTAAATGGCTAACTCACGTTTATAGATCTTTTGTAGATTTAACAGAAGTTGTATTGGTGAAAATACTTTAATATGTATTTTTTAGTATTGTCCTACCCCAGCTTAACCTTTATTTATATCTATTTTGCCAATTATTTTGACGGTGCATGTGAAAATGCATGTTATGGTGTACCATATTTGTAGGTTGTAATATCACTGAAATGAATCCATAGTAAAGAAAAGGTCTTCTCATTGCATGTCGATGTAGATTGACTATGGCAACCTCCTCTTTAATGAGAGAACGGAAAGATGAAGAAAATGTCGTTTTCCATCTTTTGATTTAACCCGTAACGATATTTGTCAAATACAGACCCTTCTTTTCGACAGATGAACTTCCAACTTGTACAACAGATCTTGTCTCTGGAAACAAGATCATATCCGGTGACAGTGTGACATTAACTTGTTCGCTGACCAGAGCTGCTCCACCAGGTGAATTGGTTTGGATGAAAAATAACACCGTTATCCTTAATGGAAGCCAGCCCCTCGTGTGGATCACTCAGATCACCAAGGAATACAAAAGTGACATTTACAATTGTAAATATCATCATCACACACTGTCATCAACTCCAACATGTGCCTATGATATACAGTTTGACGTACAATGTAAGTATCGAATATTCAGCCTATCAACTTTGTAACTTTCAATTACGTCATCTGCCATGTATATTGCTGCTCCTAACAGTCATGAGTATTTGTTGCAAAAACCACAAATTAACATAGTCAAGGAATTCGAAATAACTGCTCTCGTAAAGAACGTAAATTGGGGAACACGAAAAATCTCAGACCTGAGACCTACTACGACATGTAAAATTCAGATAGCAAATTACCTTAAACACAAATCAAATCATCTCTTCTAGATGATATAACAGTTAGGTTAAACACAGTTGGAAGTTTCCGCATACTTCCACGCGCCGACGACAACGGCGTGACGAGAAGATAACTTGAAGTAGAGGACATTTATCCGGAATCCAACGAGCGAGTAAGGGCTAATGAGACTGAGAGGAGCGTGCGTGACGTCATCGGCGATACAAGAACGTGGGTTGCAGCTTACTAGAGCATTGGAGTCTATGAATGTATTAGTGCAGAGTGTTTTCAAGTGTTGATCCCTGCACGTTACAACTTTTTAATCGAACGCTTAGTAGCATGCAAAATGATTTACTGTTGTGCACTTTGGTGCAAACATGACTCACAGAAGAACAAAAACGGTGTTAGATTTTACCGTTTTCCTACAAAACAGCTTTTTCGAAGACAGAGGCTCAAGAAAGTCAGGCGAGTTAAATAAAATGTTAAAAACTCTCAAAGAAGCAAAGTTATGCTCTGTACATGTCAAGGATGATTGTTGTACAAGGGACTTCGGAACTCTAATATCGATACTAGACGATACTACACAAAATGGTTCTTATCTCGACCCGCTCATGAGTCAGCCTCAATCGCCGGTATTAACCAGATAAATATATTTGCGATTTCTGGACCCTAATGAATGTCGATAAGACGACACTACACAAAGCGTCTCTTATCTCGCGATCAACAGCCCGAGCCTGCTAAATCGCTGATATAAATACTGAAATATAACGTCATTTTTCGACTCTAATATTGATACTATACGACGATAAGTAGATTTTCAAATTGCGAGTACATATCCGATATATATCGGAAATTTCACCACCTTACAGATCTAGCCAAGCCCTACTTATTTAGTCCGACATACTAGACTTAATTTAGAAGGGATAAATGGCAGTGTCACATAGTCTCTCCACTCCAGTGCGGGGTCTGTACTCAAGCACAGCTCCTCCACGGATTGTGATGCAAATTGCGACTTAAATCTGTTGTAGATCCGCCACTGACAGCACTGGACATAGAAGAAGGTTTACATGAAGTAAAAGTTGGAGACGAATTCTCTGCAGAGTGCAATGTCACAGATGCCAACCCACCAGCCTCTGTCAAGTGGATAAAGAGGGCTGTGGAAGTTGGTTCTGGTGGCTTGTTGCGACTGCAAAATACCCAGAAAAGTGATGCAGGAAATTACACTTGTAGAGCAACAAACACATACCACAATGGACAGACAGGATCCAGTTCAAAGATGATTACAATAGATGTGCAGTGTAAGTATTTGAGTCTGCCACTGTAGACCTTTTGGATCTTATTATTTATGGGGAAATATAAAATGTAATGCACTCAGCTTATTAACACGTCCTGTAATAGTGCAACTGTACCAAACTTGGCCGGCTGATGTCCTTCCCAAGACAAAACATATACTGCAGTGAATGTTAATTAGCACGCCATTATGCAAATATTTTACATAGTATAACCAAATCAATGTATTTGTTGCACCAACTTCATAAATGCCGCACTTAATATACGGATAATGCTTTCCAGAAGGAACTTTCATGAAAAGTATATGAAAATAAATAGAAGATTCCTTATTTCAGATAGTTTTCATTAAAATGGTGTTTTCCACCACAGATATGCCCGACTCAGTAAACATATCTCACGCTCACGGAGGCAAAGCCATTGAAAATGACACACTCACATGTACATGTAGCGCTGATGCCAATCCTACGGCAAATTACACCTGGCTAGATCCAGCACAGAATCGCATTGCAGATAGAGCGACTCTGACCTTGGAAAACGTTCAACGAAGTAACAATAGTATCTATACATGTGAGGCGAGTAATTTGTTTGGAACAGCAACAGAAACAGTCTATGTTGATGTTCAATGTAAGTGGCTTTTTGATCTTATTTACGTGTTGAACTATACAAGTTTATTGTTCCTAATATGATATAAGTACCCTTAAGTGTATTTTAATGTATGATTTAAATACATTTATTGTATTTCTATCTACATATTCGATGTACATTGTTATATTGACGTAAGGAGAGATGTCGACTTTGTGTTTCAGATCCTCCAATCGCGTCTGTATCCATTTCAAGCGGAGACATGAAAGGTGCGATAAGAGAAGGAGAATACTTTAGCGCAGCATGTGTTGCATTGGATGGCAATCCATCACCAAAAGTCAAATGGACAAAAGATGATTCATTTGTAGGTGCTGACGCCTCACTGAGCTTCCTGAATATAAGTAAATCTGACAGCGGTGTCTACAAGTGTACTGCCACCAGTACGTATTACAATGGTAACACCAGTACAGATGAGAAGGTTATAACCATCGATGTGCAATGTAAGTCTAAACCACTTCGAATGCGCCTCAGGGACAGATGATTGGACTGCGAACTTTTCGAATTCTCTTCTGATTTATTATTTGTTTGGACTCATATAATATCTGTATTTGTTTGTAATTTGTTTGTCTAGTACCAAAATTTGCACGGTGATCTTTGATTTTTATTGTTGGATTGGTCATTGAATGGTTTAAATTTTCATCGGGAAAGCTTGAGCAAATGTTTCAGCCGTCTAAGTATCCAGGAGCATATTACCTTTAAATAGCTTAGCACAGAAACGGGCTACATGAATTATTGGGTGTCATATTGTAGGATAGAAAAGTAATTATATTGTGGGTTTCATGATTCCCCTTTCTTTCTTATCAAACAAAGAGAGAGAAGTATATACCTTCAGCGTTGTTCATCTCCCTATACTATAAAGACTATTGACTACTGTCCTGAGAAAGTTAATTTGCAATATATGTTTCAATCGTCAACATATGATGATCGATGAACATTGCTATCTAATCTTCCTGATCGATACGTATTTAAATGTACTTAAATCCAACCTAGAAGGCACAAGGATGATAGGCTCCTCAAAGTCATGCTGATGACAACTCGATAATGCAGCTATCAAAGCTTTTTAATATTTTGCACTTTTGATATGATCTTTGACATTGCAAAATTTACAAAAGGCTATAGCAGCAACATCATTAAGGTAAATACCATAAAATGTATTTTATCGAAAGGCACCAATTGTTTTCTTTCGTATCATGGCTGCATATTAAGGATTTGATAGTGTTATCATCTTGGAAGAAACCATGACAATTTGGCAGAAATTTTATTCTCCTTTTTTGTTTGATATCATATCTTCACAGATCCACCTGGACCTCCACATGTACAATACTTCAATGATGGAAAAGTAATCGAAGGAACAGCATTTAATGCTACTTGTACTGGACGAAATGGCAATCCTTCGAGCTACTCCTACCAATGGATAAATGGTGGCCAATTGTTAACAGACCAACAAATACTAACGGTTGAGAACATTCAGAGAGACCAGTCAGGACTATACACCTGT
>LD349891.1:165021-176995 GCA_001465055.1 Ptychodera flava | reverse complement strand
TATATATATATATATTGGTATATAACCAACAATATGGTTTAATTCATCTAGGAGATACACCATACGAATCCTTGCATGTGGATAAAATTGAACGGAAATTGAAAAGTGGACATCGTCTTCAGAAACCGGGTTCATGTGGACAATTTGCGTAAGTGCAGTATATATCAAAACACTGGTGATCGATTCACAAGACAGTCAAGCTAAATAACACGAATCTTAGGTGTACTGTTTACTGTTGTCTAAAGTGGTCATGGATTGCTGATTGCTTAATTTTTGCTTTAGATTTGCTACCAAATAACATTGAGAGTATGCATACAAATGGAACATTCAAGCTGTCACTATGTTAATCATTATTTACTTTGTATTCTATGCCTTTTGTTGTTGTATACTTACCAATAAAGCTATATTATTCTCTTTTGCAGATACGACCAGATGATGCTTTGCTGGCAGAAGGAACCACGTGATCGGCCCTCGTTTTCAAAGTTGGTTAAAAAGTTGAACACCTTGAAAAACAAAGAAAAGGTTTGTTGTGACTGTTGTTCGAATTCAATTGCCATGAATGACATCATAAATAATGAATATTTGACACTTATTAGGGCACCGCTATTAATAACTCACGAATGACCAACCAGGTCTTAATTTCGCCACAGGAATTCATGGACATCTCTTCACTGAAGGAGTCGACCTATGCGGTGATCAAGTAGAGGACTGTACCAAGATGATCATGAGCGATATGAAGACGTCAGGCTTTGATCTTTAGATCAGCATATACATGCTCCCAAGTAAACAAAAACAAACAAACGAACAAACAAACAAACAAACAAGCAAACAACTTGAAATGATCTACTGATAAGGGTTTGACCTATACACCCTCTCTAACTGTAAGAGGTGTATTAGCGTTAATACATTAATTATAGAATCATATCCAAGTATTTTCATTTTTACAAATGCATAGTCATTCTCGAGGCTTTTCATAGAACGTATGCGTGCATTGGAAGAATACAATGTTAAATTTATGTAGCTGTGAGTATAATCTTTACAATCACAGTACTTTTACAAATACAGCCACGGCAGCAGTTTGTGAAGCAGGCAGTAACTCTATGAGTATTACACATATTTTGTTGCAGATAATTTGGTAGCAATGTTTCTTCCGATACTCAGAGCAGTCTACAATTGTTCAAATATTCTATTTACCTAACAGTTACATATCCGAAAATCATCTGTGAACAGTAAGAGCTTGCCTGTTTATACAATAGGTTGGCTCATATTAGTTTAGTTAATGTTTATAATGACGAAGTGATTCATAGGTCTCGTTACGTACTTAATGTAAGTTTGCATCTAAACAAGTGTTTGTGTTAATCAATTGAACATTACATGATAATATTCAAAAGAAACAAGTTGCATATATAGACTGCACAAATGACTACATCAATTAGGAAAAATCAAAATAATATTTACAAATCACCTTTTATATATATATATATATATATATATATATATATCATATATATATCCCAAACTACACGTTTGTACTTAAAACACGAAAGGCATATCCAATAGAGCATTGCACTTTAGTAAAATTGTCAATCAATGTCACTCGCACGGGTGTTTAAATTTAAAAAAACCTTAACAGTTGCAAAAGACATAAACATTTGCCCTGACTAGGTTATTTTTGTAGGAATAAAAAATCTCGGACATGATATTGTAAGGTACAATAACAGTTGTATGTGGGAAACGCTCATTGATTTTCAATGTAACACGTATGACACAATAAACAGGTATAAAACTGAAAGAACGTTTCCCAGGTATGTATCTATTCTTAACTGATTCTTCAAATTTTTGAAGCAATTTCCTTAAATATATATGTCCTCTAATTGTCAAATATTCGTGATTGCATTCATCTGGTGATTCAACTCAAATTTTGATGTCACTCTAGAGTGACTCGTACATTGGATAAAGTAGGGTTGGTCTATTTTCAACACATTTAAGGAGCGTTGATATTTCTGCTCATAATAAACTTGCTTATCGAAACTCTATGCGAGAGTGTCCGTCAGCAGTAAATTTAACCAGGACTGGAATTGCTGCACATGACGCGCGTGATGTTAGGTTAAATAGGAACTTTCCCTTCAGCAACTTTTTATTTTGTCAGGGTTTAGAGTAATCTCCTTTGCGCATAGTAACCGAAAAAGAATGGCAGAGTCGACACAATTTCCGATAAATTGATTGAATTATTTACCATGAAAAAATTCATTGATCTCGCAGTTTATTTTAAAAAGGGGAAGGTACATTCGTTCAGTCTTGGTGCTCACACCAATATGCATTATTGAGAAACTACTTTTTTATCTATTTAAATACAAGAATTTGTAAATTATTTTGCATCACTAAACCTATAATCTGTTATATACCGTAACAAATGTTCATTTTAAGATCAGTTACACTTCAATGTTTCTGTGTGTACATTTGTACACACATAAACAAGGTGCAAATGAGAAGTGGTCGGCATATTGCAGCACAGGAACACGGTTACCTGGAAATGTTTAAGAGATATGAGAAGGAAGTAACACGACAATTTTACGAATGTGGATTACTGAAATAGTATAACTCTTGAATGAGTTTCACAACCTCTCTCGTGAGACATAATTGTTAGCGACAGATAATTAAGCTTGATATCGTTCGTTTGCAGACATGCAACTTATGGCGGAATATTTAAGAGATGAAGTAATGATCAACATTAAAGGTGAAGCAATTCTCAAATAGGATTTTCGTCTTTTGCGGCTGGTTTGTAATCTCACAATTGACACACCAAACATAAAATTAAAAATACAACTTTTTTTCGGATCTCCTTTACAAACACTACCTGGAAGTAGAACGATGGCAAATTCACCACAGTTTACAATACATTAGTTCAATTAATTTTTACCATCAAGAAATTTATTAATCGTACAGAAAAGAAAAGATGCATGCGCTAGAAAAATGCATACGGATAATCAATGTGATATATTTCCTTACAATAATTTGAAATGTGCAGCGATACAACGGGTCGATATGTTAATGAAATCTGATGTTTGGTGAGTCATTTCAGCTAAAACTTCTTTAATCCTTTTGAAAGTATTTTACACCCTTGACCATAAATCACACGCAGCCGTTTTTTACCCGAATCTTTCCCATTCAGGCTATCGCTTGTCATCGTTATATCATTTGATTTTTGCATAAAGAGAAGCAGAAGTTTATTACCTTTGATTTACATTTATAACTTCCCTCGAAAGAAATCGAAGCAATGTACATATTTATTATAGTTGAAAATCATACATTGCACTAAGAAACCTACCATGCAAATAAGCCTACTATGCAAATTATTGGCACAAAGATGGCGCTATAGACAGAACGTCAGTTCAATGATTACGTAGTCCTTTAAAAAAGCGATCATCGAGAAAATGTTAATACACTCATTTTATCGTCTCATCCCAGAAAATGGCCAGCTGATTCCAGTAACCTGTCTTAGAAAATAGCTATAGTTCCATTGAACATCATCTTAATTGATGTCTTTAAAAAACTGCTGAAATTTTAACATATTTATCTCACTATTAGCTTATAACTAACCTCTTTCACAAATTCTTACTTTTAAACTCATGTACGAATATAAACACAGCGCTAACGTCACGACTTTAGTACCATAGTCTCAGTCCGGTTGCATTGGTCTGTTTTGCGCATACTATTGTGACGCAAAACGATGCTTACTCTCAGTTTCAACTTTAATTTTTCTTCAACTTTCTGGCTGCCATCTTTCTTCTGCAGACTAAAACAGGGGGCTGTCTAAGGAATGAAGGGGTTACTTTTCTGGCGGGGACCGGGGTGCAAAGGTTGGAGGAACCAATAATGGCTGCTCCACGGACGTGCAAGAAATCAATGGCAAACGTTCTGTACTTTGGTTGCGCAATTCGAGTACTGAAAATTCTGATGTATAAAACCATGACATTTCTCGTTTAATCACTTACACTTCCCGAGTATACAATCATAATTGGTTACTAATGATTAGTATAAAACCATGGTGGTAAAAAAGTTAATATTTCTACTCTTTAAAGGGAATATGAGAATTATGCAAAGTTCAGTAATCACATTTCGGGCCCAATCAAAATGTTCCTTTTATTTGACATGTTTGCTCCTTGCTGCTAATACTGTTTTCATCCTCAACTAGATTGAAACTAATTTGGGATAATTGGATCTTCGTATTTTTCAAATTTCTCAAAAGTGTTAGGTGCCGTATGGCTGATTGTTGCGATATTACAAATTACTCATAAAAACAAATGTGTAACTGAAAAAGAAAGGCAGATGAGGTTACATTTGTAGATTATACCGACATTACCAACCGATTGAAACCATCGTATTCACCATCCAATTATCCCAAATTAGTTCCAATCGTGTTACTTTTGAAAGTATTATACAACCTAGATCATGAATCACCCACAGCCGCTTTTGCACTCCAATCTTTTCCTTAAAGGCTATCGCGTATCATTGCTAAGTCATTTGGTGTTTGCATAGAATAAACTTTGTGGACAAAAACAGAAGCAGAAGTTATATTTATTACCTTTGATTTTCATTTATAACTTCCCTCTAAAGAAATCAAAGCAATGTACATGTTTGTTGTCGTATATTACACTGACACGCCTACAATGCAAATACGCCGACAATGCAAATTATTTGCACAAAGATGGCTTCCCAAGTATACAATCATAATTGGTAACTAATGATTAGTATAAAACCATGGTGGTAAAAGTTAATATTTCTACTCTGTAAAGGGAAAATGAGAATCATGCAAAGTTCCGTAATCACATTTAAGGCCCATCAAAACGTTTCTTTTATTTGACATGGTTGCTCCTTGCTGTTCATACTTTTTTCGTCCTGCAGTGTTTTTCGCGCACTTTGAAGATTATGACGATTTTTTGAGTAAAGAAAAATAGTGTACATAAAGATTGCATGTATAAATATCTTATTTCAGTCGGATCAAAAACAACAGTGCATCACCCATTCACCGTAGATGACGCTTTACTCAGTTGAAGCAATAACTTGCTTCCAATACTGCGCTTGTTACGCCCCACAGTGTAACGATAATTACTGAATAGCAACCTTGGCGTTGCGTCAGACCCTGAAGCGTCTGTTTTGGCAAATACACAAAGACCTATCCGAAGGAACCCATGAAATTTACATCGACGAAGTCCCGGATGCTAATGTTATATATTACACTTTTGTAGATCAGTTTGTCGAGAAGAATGTTTAGCATTTCCACTCTGTTGGTCTATATGGTAATTTCATTCGTGTTGTTACCAAGGATGAGACGTCGTGTAAGTGAACGCTAGTTCTTCCTATGACTAGTTTTGAAAGTCTCGTCCTTATTGACATTGTTCCTGTCAATTCCCTTGAAAGTCAACTGATTAGAAAGAAACTCAGAAAGAGAGGATCGGCCAGTAGCCATGCCAAACTAGAGAGTAGAAGAGGTTCCACTTCCTCCTCGAATGTCAGTGCACAAGCTGACAAATTACTGAGATCAGTGTTGAAGAGATAGCTCATAGATTTTTTTTTCAAGTTTACATGAGCAAACTTCATTGACTCGGGACAGTACAGGTCCTTAATTTTTTATTGTGAAGCAGGCGGTGTTAGTTTTGCCCAGGGTGTGGAATTTATATTAATGTTTATCCTTTTATTAAAAGTTCCTGATATCTACCAGGTTTTTACAATATTTATTTAATGCAGCAAAAGACACAATCTGTTGTTTTCTCCGATGACGACATTGCTTATTATAAAACGTGGTGTGAAAACGTACATATTATGGCATATATTGAACGAATAGCGTCAACGACACTATAATAGTATTCAATAAACAAGTATAAGTCACAGACTTCTTTGTTCCTACCACGGTCAATCACATATTCAAAAAATCTCCAGACGTTACTTTCACAAAGCTTCTGCTCCTGCGGAAGCGTTTACATCACCTGCTCACGTCACGCTTTTTTCCAGTCAGAGTTGAACGCCTCTCGCGTTCTATACAGGCCAATTTATTTGCCTCAGACGGCAAATAAAGTCCAATTCGTGATCCAATTGACCAAAAACGACCGAGTTTTGCTGCTGGGAATAGGAAGGAGGGGGAGGTAATACCTGAAACACCGATCGTCTGTTTTGACTTTGCGAAAATATTCAATTAATTTTTGCTGAGAAACTTCTGTCAAACTCTGATCAATTGGCATATCTATAGTACAGTAAGCTTTACTTTTGAATAATTTTCTGTTTTTAATCACTTTTAACTGTGAATAACACAGCTGACATTAAATGTACGCAAAGTAGACGAGCGTGTATTAATTGTGATCTTCAATTTTAGTTTTAAATTGAAAATTATCAATTTTACTGATAATCGCAGCGTGAACAATTTTTCGCGAATGTAAGGATTATCTCAATAACTGCTTAAGTTCATTTTTCGGGTTCTTTTGCCACTACTGACCTTTATGGAGTCATTTTTGTTCCTCACGGTCACTCTCCGCAACATACTATGCGCGTACGTCAAAAGCCAGACTCTTTTCGCATGAAGACGCAATATCCGATCAAGTCAGCGATCAGAAACCGTGTAGACCGTTTCTAAGTGTTCTCAGTGTAGCGCTTGTCCATACTTCCTGAGAGTTCAGGTTATCGTGTAGTACTGTGATCCAGTTTATAAAACAGCCAGGACCATAGTGATGATTCCAAGCGGAACCATGGTGATGACTCCAATGCTCTCATATTTCATGGAAAATTTGAGAAATCCGCCGAACCATACAGATAAAAGTTCATTTGGAAATATTCGTTAATAAAGTTGGCTTTATGCTTCGCTGTCATTGTTGTATGAATATGCGTTGTCTTAGCCGAAATGAATCATTTAAATTCAAACAAAGTAAATCTTTGTGAAGAAGCATTATTCAGTATCATCCAGATTGTGAATTCCAGTATGAACAAATTGACGTTTTCTGGCGCCCCTGTTAATTTCTGAGATCTGCAGTTACAATCTCACTGCACTGACGCGACAAGGTGTACTTCATATTTTCAAAAACGGGAGATCAGGATGAGAAAAGCAATGATTTTAGAAAGATGACTACCATGTTAATTTTGTGGCACTACAGTCTTGTGTTTGAATCGATTACAAGTATTGTGGTTAAGTGTATACAACAAATTAAAATCACTTTTTAGAGGATTGTTAAAAGTATTTTTGCTTGGAGAAATCATCAATATGAACACGGTTTCTGAAGACAATGCCCACATTTCAATTTCCGTTCAATTTTATCCGCATTTACAAACTCATATCATGTGTATCGTGTGTGAATTAAATCATATTTTCAGCTATAGACAAAATACGGCTCTCTCTCTCTCTCTCTCTCTCTCTCTCTCTCTCTCTCTCTCTCTCCGTTCGTCTGTCGATAGATGAAGACTCGCTTCTACTGTTTATGGTCTGTCCTTATTCAAACGAGTCCACGTAAGTGGCATCAGCTCTTGAAGTGCGCCCTCTCTGAATGAAAAGGGTAATCAAAACTTAAGGCGATGACACCCATACCTGACCTCATTTAGTTTTTGCAGAGTCGTAGCAGTCAGTATCTGATTAGAGCTCCATACACTGTTAATTTTTGATGTATTTTCAAGCATATTAGTTCCGTTAATAATATTCGTCTTGGATCACTGATCCCAAATTCATGCCAAAACTCCCAGTGTTCAATTTTAAAGCAAAGCCTGTGTATGTGTAATATTCAATGTGAGTGTTGACGGCTGAAATTAAATTTTTGACAATAACATACCACAACTCGCTGTCTTTTGAAAGGCTCAGTCTATACTCAGTGTTTTAACATTTTAAGGGAGATTAAGAAATCGTTTTAGTTTTTCATTGTTGATTTATTTCTTGCAAACAAAAGCATATTGGCAGGAAAAATCAAATATGAATAACAATTTAAAGTCGAATGGGAAAAACCCCCAAAACCCCACAAAACAGAAAATCACAGAAGTAATTGTAACTACATAAATTGCAGAAATGCATGGTTAAAAACTCCTCTACAATTGACTAAAAGAGCAAAAAAGTACAGTAAATGAGAAATACATGATGACTGAGTAATGCAAAACGGTAACAAGACATACGATTAAATGTATAGCAAATCTATTGAGTGTGACAATTATGGCGAATTATGAACAAATGTCAATAACATCGAATTATTCAAAATAATTATGGAGGTTGAAGGATACATTTGGAAAACTTTGGTCAGGTGCTCCGAAACGGACAAAGTAGCTTGGGTCGCATAAGCCGGTGGTGGTAGACTAAGGTCTATTTACTTAGTGGTTTTTCTTCACACACTACTCGAGGACATTATATTTAGCCGCGGAGTAAGACCTCACAGATAGCTTTTGATTAGGGTCGGGTATGCAAACGTACCTACATGTATACAACGTTGGACGAGTTTAACAGATTGGTCAACTATTTTATTTACTCACGATGGTTCGAAGGCGTATAGCTGAAGGTAAGAATCTTGATGATAAGGTTTTAGCATCCTTGATATCATAGGTCAAATGTTTGCTTTCAAGCAAAGCACATCCTTCACTGACACCACAAAATGCTGAATTTGGTACCAACTTCCGTGTGACTATCAACCTCACTACTGCTTCAAGAGCAGTTGGTGACAGTTTTAAATGGACAATGATAAAAGAAGCCTGAACTATCGTTTACCTTTTAAACTAAGAAACATGTCATGATAATGATATTTCTGTCTACAATAATCTCTTATTACTCTATTAATAGCATGTTTTACAATCAAATAAAGACCACAATCATGAGGCTGTACGGTGTACAAACACAAATGTGATGTAAATAAACTTATCTGAATTCACTTAAACTATAAAGGTACGTTTATACCTAAACTTTACATTGACAGAGAAAATAAGAAAAATACATGAGGTTTCGGCATGGCCGATGCAAAAGCTGGAATAACATTTGTATAGCAAATGTAGTTTTTAAAAGATACATAATCCACACTTTGTGACACTTACCGTACAGTGATACTATTATGAAAAAATGATGATTATAATATGAAATGAACATCTTTACTAGTAAGCTTAGCCTTCCTTAGATACTAGTACTGATGCTACTTTTCAATTTATGCACTTCGAACAAAAAAGTCACACTATCAAACCCCTAATCAAAAGTCTAAACAAATATACCAGTTCTACTTTCAACGGATACATAGTTGTTCTGAATTGAGGAAGAGCTAAAAATGTGACACAAAAGAAATTAATTTCGTTTTACATGTTGTCATGAAATAATTCACATGCTCTCATACTGTGCACGTATCTTTATTAATACAATTTTCCTCATACAACTGTTGCTCATAGTTACATTCTCTTAAGACTCAGTACTTATCCTGTAATGATTCGACATTTTAGGTGTAAAATACTTTGACTGGGCTTGCGACAAATCCAGAAAAAACATCCAAAAATATTTATTTCTGACTCTAAACTACATTCACATAACAAAATAAAAAGAATAGAAACAAAGACAACATAGAACTAAATGAATTGCAACTGTGTCAAACAATTCCCAAGACATAAAGAATGTTCTGACATAACACGTGCACTTGGGAAACCTGCTGGATAAACTCATATTACAGGAAAAAAAGGGATTTGAAGTACCTTTCACATTGCTTTGCATAAGATAAATTAGATAATTAAAGCTGCTGCACATCTCCCTATTTGGATGTAATCTGATCAGTCTGTCTGGATAATTCGAGAACAGATTTCACCCCAATCAAGTTCATCATTAAATGTTGTATGAAAAGAATAGTTACTTTTGCATCTTGGCCTCCATCAAACTTAGGCGCACCGGACTAGAAACGAAAGCGAAAAGTCACAAATCTGAAGACAAAACATATAGACAAACAATCACGCCTAAAATAAGTAATGTTGTTTGGCATGAATCTTAGAAACAATACTGTTCTAGATGTAGACTATCGGCATAACTGACGCAGTGACATAATAAGAAGCGAAAATGACACGTCATGTAAAAAAAGAGCCAGGATTTCTTTGCGCATATCACACAGCCTTGCACTTCAGGGACTTGACAGAACTTGTCAATGGTCCGTGCCATTCGAAACATTAGTTTGCAAAAATTGCTATGGAAAACACCAAAGACGATCCCTAACACTAATCGAAGTTGTGACACCCCCATGTCTCTTAATCAGTAAAGTAAGGATTAAATGTATGAGTAGACAGTGCAAAATTAACTGTTGAGCATGAAAAGCGGCTACCTCTGCTGTAGATATGCCGAATCAAAAGTCCCAATAGATCTGTTATTCGTCTTACAGATCTGCCAAGAAGTACATGCTGGAGAGTGGCAAAGATTTCAAAAAACTTTATCTATATCAACGCGCGTCTGAGAAGAAGCAATGGCAGGCGCCACGTGCCAACAAGAACAATGACGAGAGCATTCAATATCGTTGACCTTGGCAAGAGGGTAAGAGCAACGACACATCCTGTAATTCCACATATGCATTTCTTGCTTCTAATATCACAATCAGATAGTCGATCACCCGAGGACCAAATGTCCGTACAGCGATCCCACATACAGAGAGGAAAAGAACGGAAAGTCAAAATCATGAGAGAATATAATTGTCGTTGAACCATTCACTTGAGTAGAATAGTGTCATGTCAACCGTCAATCAAATGTTTTCTTCAACAGCGGAACGACTAGATATATCAGGATTTATAAATGTCACGAATTTGAAATGAAATTTTAAGCCCGGAAAGTGTTGTTTGGGGTTGCGAATAAATCTTCAAAAAGGTCACTGCCAGGTATCCCGCCAATTTTTTTCTTTACACAATCTTTGATCTTCATAACGGACACCCCTTGTAAATACTCCTTTCTATCGTGAATAAAACCTCGTGTATGCATGGCGAGCAGTTTACCCGTGAAAGTGAAGACCGGTGATCCAGATGAACCATGATACATGCAAGAGTCATAGACTATGTCGCTTGGACCCTTATTCAAAAGGTTTCTGAAAAGCGGTACATTTTTCAGTTTGTCGATATCCAGATGGGAGCATAAAGGGTCTAAATGCTGAAACTGATTGTACGGATGACCCATAATACACATGGGTGTGGGCTCTTTAGGAAGCTCATCGAAGAATTCTGATAAAGATGGAGGCATGTTTGCAGACTTTTGTAATTCGAGAATGACAAAATCAAGTTCCTCGATCGCGCTCGAAACAAGAACACAAACTTGATTGTCTTTCTGAAGCTGTAAATAAAAAACTTTCTGCGGCTCAAAAGAAACATATTTAAAAATAATTTCGACTTGATTGTGACGAAGGTTTCTAACGTCACTTTGTAATAACTCTTTTATGACATGACAGTTAGTCAAGATGCAGGGCCGCTTGGTACCAATTCTAATTACGGTAGCATTTTTATAACCTCCTCGTACAGTACCTGGCCATCGAATTATCCCGACAGACTGTTGATATCTATTGAGGATATTCATCGGAATCCCTCTTGAATTCGGTTCAAAATTGAAAAGACTTGACATTAAATTAAAATCTAGCTCCTGTTTGTCGGGATTCTTTTGGAGTATTTTAATTATGTCCTCTTCGCTGCCAAGTATATCCTGTCCTATTATTGGACTTCCTGCGCCGCCTGCAACGTATTTGTGGTCGCCATCTACTTTCGTTGACGTTTCTGAGGATGATCTGAAAGCGATGCGAGAAGACAAAGAAAATATTATACAAAACAAGACCGTATTTTGAGACACACAAGCTCCAGTCAGAGGGCACATCTGCGCAGAGAAAACGACTCAGTGAACTATTTTTGGTGTCAGCCCTGTAAAATTGTGAAAGATGTAAACATGTGTTGTAATTTCACCTCCGTATCTGAAAAATCAGTCAAACTGTGTATATATCTTGTTTGTGATGCATAACGTCACTGGCATATA
>LD349891.1:140958-163458 GCA_001465055.1 Ptychodera flava | reverse complement strand
ACTTATTGCAATCCGTCAGGAGCACAAATTCGAAATTGAAAGGATACTTCCCAGAGAGTATACGGCTATTAGGGCTTCCGATTTTTAATTACTCACTTTCTGCATTAGGAACCCGGTATTTTTCTTGTTCTGGAACAATCCGATCTGCAAGACCTATATGGTTTCTTACACTTACCAGTCCTTACCAACAACTCCACCTGAGCGTCTGCGGCAGACCATCACTCTCATAGCAATCTCTAATACATGCCGGCATCTTTTCATCCAAGTTAACACTCACGTATTCACTCGTTCCCTGTCGGTCCGCCAATAAAATGTAATGGTACTATACACTTTATAATCTCTTACTCCATCCCACTATAACAAACTTTCCTCCTTCCCCCAGCTGATCTACACGAAACTGATTTTAGAGATAGGGTGGTGTCGATCCTGTATGTCCTATCCCAAAAGAAGCATCTAATCAGAGTTCACTTTTTGCTTCGTAACATGCCCATTGCATAGTTTCACCACAGTTTTCAGTTTTAATTCCTCTTAACCATATAAATATGTTTAGAATGTGCATTACACCTCAACACCATGATAATTTTATAAGGATCAGACTAAATACAAATACTGCTGGATATTTATAACCCACCTTATGCCAACACAGATAAAGGTAATGTCCCGTTTTCCAGCAGAGTATCTTATGGGATAAATTCTGAATGATGGCAAGTTCTATCCGTATCGTAAACCAAACGACCAAACACTGTATGTCCACAAACAGTCTAATCACCAACCAACTACACTTAAACACACGCAATAAGCAAACGAATCTCAACAATATCCAGTGATAAAGGCATCTTTGATAAGCACAAAGGTCAGTACGACATGGCATTAAAGTCAAGCTGGTACACAGATCAAATTGAATATGTGAAGACCAACCAATTAGCGAGGAGAAACAATCACAGGAAACGCAACATCACGTGGTTCAACCCCCTTTCAGCAAGAACGTGGAAACAAATATCGGTAAGTAATTCCTTCAACTTGTTGACAAAACACTTTCCGAAGGGGTCTAAGCTTTATAAGATCTTCAATAGAAGCACAATTAAAGTGAGTTACAGTTGTATGAAGAATATGGCTAGTATAATTAAATCGCATAATAAGAGAGTAATCACCGGAGACCAACGTCAAGATCGACCAGCTGATTGTAATTGCCGGGACAAGTCTACATGCCCCTTGAAGGTTAATTTCAAGTCAAAGGTGTGGTTTACAGGGCCAAGGTATCAACGGGGGACAACAGGGAGAGATAGTGTGCGAGGCCTCCATCGTCTACCAAGCCACAGTCACACGCTCAGACAACAACACCTCCGAAACGTACGTTGGGCTAATAGAGAACGACTTCAAGACAAGATAAAGAAACCACATTACATCATTACGACATGTACGCTCCAGAAACTCCACCGAACTAAGTAAACACATTTGGACGCTAAAGGACAACAATATCACGCACACTTTCTCATGGAAGGTCCTAGCCAAAGCCAAGCCATATGACAGTACTAACAAGCGATGCAACCTTTGTTTAACAGAAAAAATTATTATCATCCGCCATCCAGCGATGTTGAGCCCATGTAGATTAACTCCAGTCTAGTCTCCTAGCGACTCACGAAACAAGGTTGTAGAGATGAAACTGTAAAATCAATTATCAAGCAACCCTTATATATATATATATATATATATATATATATATATATATATATATATATATATATATATATATATATATCAAAAAACAATTGATCACACTGGCGCCACGGATGCACTGTACTTACCAATAATGTATAATATGTTTAGTCAGACCTCGGGTTACTCAAAGTTTAACCACATACACATTTCATAACACTCCTAACTTAAAGGGCGTTGACCAACACCTATTTCATTCCCCTTATGACAATGGATTTCGCGCTATTTTGGGTAATAGTAAAGAATGGTTTCCCTTTCAACTTTTTGCCTCGACAAAATTTCACAATTGACGTCAAAGATGCTCACGATAATGCATACCACGATGTACAGAATGATGCAAAATGATCTTCGCCAAAAACAAAAATGTTTAAGTAGAAAGAAACTGTCGCATTTAAATTAGGTTGAAGTTGACCAAATTATTTTTCAAAAGAGAAAGAAACTCTAAGGCGTCACCATTTGACATGCGTAAAATTGTATAACTTGACACAACCTCACACCTTCATTGCAAATTATTATTTTCCAAATACTGAACTGAACTGAAATGAAATAGGAATACTTACATGTCAAAGGAAATGGGTTGTCCGTTCCAATCCACAAATTTTACGGGCCCAGGTGACGGTCCATTTCTTGGGAAAAATTAAAAACACTTTGAATGCTCATAACTGCTAATAGACGTCGTACAATTTGACAAGATGACTCTGAAATTAAAGTGATAAATACTCTACACAAGATAAGTACTACCCTGTGACATTTAAAAATGTGACAAAGGTAGACAGTCACATCACAATCATTAAAAGTTTAAATTGTTCAAACAAACTTATTACAATCTCTGCGAATTGTTATAGATTTCTGAAAACGAACTATAAGTTTCGCTTTGACCTAATCTATTTGAAGCTTACAAAACCAAGTCTTCAGTAGGATCATATTTATAACATTAACATTTGATAAGCTGATGTAATTTTCAGGCAGGGATAATCTTATTAGTTACCTATTCGGCTCTCCTTCTTCTTGATAGGTATCTTCCTTTCCGCTGAGTGTTGAGACATCACAAGACTCTGAGTTCTCTGCATAAATTATAAAAGTACAGCTCAATAATGAAACTATGTATTCTTCCGTAGCATTTCTGTACGAATATTAGAAGGTGCAGACCATCAAATAAAACGGAAAACCTAAGAAAATTTAGGTTAAATTATCATGAAAGAACATAGGCTACAGATACCAGAATATGAATCAGATATGCTCGAAACTTTATTCATGCAAATGTTAAAATAATAAATCCTGTGGATGAGATTAATAAAACCCGTTCTAAAGAAGCGCTACATCTATCGTAACCGATTTAGATTAAAAAAATGTATCTGGCATATTTCGCAGCTTGTTTATTTTGAAATTTGACACTGATGCGATAGCGCGCTCTAGTAGCGAAATATTATGCTCGTTTACATACGTCAGTGCAGAGTTGTTCTGAGATAGAGCTGGTTCTACACTGAGTGAGAAGACCTAATAATTGTCAGATATCTCTGTATCGTCTATATTGAAGCTTTACGACTCGAGCAGACTTGAAAAAGTTGCAGTATTCATTTGATAGTTACAATGGGACGCTCAGGCAAAGATGGATTGCGCCATGATAAGTATATTAATGGCCTTGTACTACTTATAATGTATCGGTGTGATTCGTTTCATGTGTTGATGGAAGTCTGCTCCTGAACCAAGTGTAGGATTTGATATTTTGTGTTAAATTGCACGTGAATGAGTACGGAAATTTGAACTTTCTTGCTTGTGATTGATCATAAATGATAAGTAAAGGCATGGTATCTCAGCAAAGAATGAACTAACCTCCATCTGTTTTGGAAACACCGTCGTCTACTTGTTCTTCATATTCAAGCTGCTTCTTTTCTTGATTCTTTGCAGATATCAAAAATGAAACATGAAATGTTCATTTAACAATAGTGTCCTAATTTTCCTTACAAGGCCTTGAATATTGTTCACTTCACTCTTCAACATCATACAGCGTTGTATAGTGGCAATTTGTGAAATGAGAATTCACAATTTAGTATTGCGACTGAAAATATGTATAATGTTAAGATACTTATACAAAATTAGGACGAAGAGAAAGATATATCATTAGAATATTTTAAAAATGATTGGAAGGTAGTGAGCTCTTTTATTTTTGCAAAGTAAATTATTGTTGAGTTTAAATGGCTGCAGTCCTCGGACACACATGCATGCTATACTTTCGACCATAAGTCATTCCAAATCAATATTTTTCCTCGGTCAGAAAATATCTGTTTTCAGATGAAATGCTTTTCGATGTTTCTGGGACATCGAGCTGTGACATGGTAACCAATGCAATGACCTCATTATCAGGAATGCAACTTGTTGAAAACAAGCAACAGGTTGCTAGAGTTTTGTAGGGACAGGTATGATAACGTTTTTATAGGGCAAAAGAAAACATTTGTGGGCATGGTATTCATTGCTGAACTGAAGTTTACAATTAATCATCGCTCTATCCAGGGCTAAAGAGATGGAAAAATACCGAGCTTCAGTTTCAGAGAGACTAATCAATAGGTTATCGCAAGGTCGTTTACATGCTGACTGCTCGAGCCCAATAAAAGGCAGAGGGCCTGAACTGTAATTTTGAATGATGTCTGCAAGGTTAAAGTAACATATGTTTGGGAACGAACAAACATGTTTTGCAATATTTCAGAGCATCAAGCCTAAAAAGTAACAATGTGATATTAATGACTCCAATAAAATGCAACAAGTCACCATTAATGACACAGTCCCCGCTGGATCACTTTTTGTTGTTGCGAATTGATATTTTGATTTTTAACAGTTACTGTTTGCATTTTGAGTAATTATCGCAGCAAT
This sequence comes from Ptychodera flava, assembly GCA_001465055.1. Classification (NCBI taxonomy): domain Eukaryota; kingdom Metazoa; phylum Hemichordata; class Enteropneusta; family Ptychoderidae; genus Ptychodera; species Ptychodera flava. Next base: position 158,874 of record LD349891.1, on the reverse strand, counting down.
GCAAATTGACTTGCACACTTTAATCATAGTACAAAGACATTGTACTAAATTTAAATAGAATAATTTCAGAAAAATCTAAGTAGTGGCAATGGTCATTCGATTTTGTAATAAAATGGCTGCATGACAACCACGTGCACATTGGATGATGTTGTGACTGGAACTGACATGCATGCGTATCTCATTGTACACTGTCAACTTATCAACTTTGAATTCAAGTGTTTTGGCATGCCTGGTAATGAGAAAAATGTTACAAAATGGCTGCATGGCAGAAATATTTGATGGTCCTGACACACAAAACTATTATGCATATGTATGTCACAACACATTGCCTAGTACAAAGTTAACACGGATTCCGTTCATGTATGACTGTGTTATTGCTGTAGACATGCAAAAATTGAAACACAATGGCCTCGTGCACCTAAAAGCCATATTGGACAGTATCGCCAAAATAAATTAACGGGCATGTGTAAGACATAGGGGTATCTCCTTGAACCAACTTTTATACTAAATAGCCAGGACATAGCATAGTTACAGCTCTAGACATAAAAATTGAAACAAAATGGCTGTTTCATATAGCCTTATTGGATCGCATAGCAAAAAAAAAAAATACTGTGCATATTTATAACATGGGTCACGTTCTTGTACCGATGCGACACAAATCGAATGCTTTATTTATTGCTCTAGACATGAAAATTTTGAACAAAATTGCCGCCTGGCAACCATATTGGATCCTACTACTGATCAAACGACTTGCGTATAAAGTAATATCGGGTCATGTCCTTGTGGCAACTCTCAAAAGAAATTGGTTCAAGAGAAGCTTTTGGTTGGGGGATGGACGGAGATGCATGGACGTACAGTCTCCAAAGACTGAAAATGAAAAGTATGCAAATAATCATGCAAAATATATTGTTTCACTGGCATTGATATGTTACAACACAACTGTGTGCAAATCAGTGTGTAAGGATTTGTACTTTCATTTATGAATATAAATAACATTCAGTGGTACTATCCAAATGAAGGAAAAAGCAATGACAAGTAATTGATGTAAACAGTCTTAAGAGCTTTGCCTTGATTATCTCTTTCGCTTTTACAGTTTCACCTTTCTTGAGAATGTCGAAGAATAAGATTACAACACAATTTAAAAAGATAAATTATCAATCTTTAGCATCCAAACGAGGTTCCCGACTCCAAGGGATCGTTTCGTTTGTTCTAGAGAAAGTAAATAGACTGCCTAGTTATGTTAAGCTTGATATACGTGTAAACAAAACAAAAATGGTAACGACGTACAGTACCTGTGGTATTAGCTATATGAAATATGACCTAATGCAGAAAGTTCAGATTCTTTCTGCTTTATAGAGCATACTTGAAGAATATTTTTATGCATGACTCGAAGCTACACTTCCATTCGAAATATTTAAGTGCTAGGAATCAACACCAGTATAAGTGATCTACACGACACAATCATATGGATGCTTGCTTGCTTGCCAGATTCGCTCATAATATTATTGACAAATGCATAACAAATGGCAGTGCGCGAATTTATTATATGATGCTCTTGGTACATTCATCAGTAGGATTTCTCCTCCTGCTTATGAGCCAGCAACTTTTCCTCGTTTCCAACATTTACATCTTAGTATAGGTTAGCTTTAAGTATATTTTGGTATCTACATTTTGAAGTGAAATTTTCACCTTGGTATTGCATTTATCGACAACTTATTCCTAAATTTTAGCATTTGAAGTTCGTAACTTGAGTCGGTGCTTTTTCATAGTGGAGTTTCTCTAGTTGGCTTTTCACTCCTTAAAATTCGACAGGATAGTCACTGTATCGTTATTATTCAATATTTCGTCTGACAACCAATATTTCCGTCTACAATTTAAAGAAGAGAAAGAGCCCTCCGAAGATGTGTGACTTCAATAGAAAGTTAAGAATATTCCATAAGGTGAGAACACATCCTGTCCTGACCAATAACCATTGAAACACATAGCCGGGTGAAGCATTGTTTATCAAACCCGAGACTTACATCGTGCTTTTACCGTTTCAATTTTAATCCTGTATTTCCTATGCAAAAAACCGGTCAGGAAAACAAAACCTCGAAAAATATATCTTCGGAGTACCTCTTGATTGGTTTTATTGTAGTGTACTTGAGACATGCAGAAATTTCCTCGAGACTGAGGAAGAAAGACAGAACATGACTCTTCAAGACAGCAAGTCATGGAATCTTAAAATCACTTTCTCAAATAACATTATGTTCTAAGTATAGGCCTCATCATATTTGAAAGTGACGAGCCGCTTTTTGTGAAGTTGTGTTAAATCATGACAAATTCGCATTGATTTTCTAAAGAATACTTTATACCCATAAGTTGCACAGTTGAAACATGTCACAATGTGGCAAGCCATAAACCCAAAAAGTGGTTAATAAGGTCAACTAGAGGAATGCTGTCAAATAATAGTGGCCCATACTTTATCGAAAGGATATTTAAAACAACTGACAGAGAACTAGCAAAAAAAAATGTGTCCAAATTTTCATTTTTGTTGGAAATCAGCTGCCCGAGTTCTGACAGAGACTATGGTCGTGCAAAAAGATAATATTTCGAGTTCTAGACATCAATATAGATGGTATGACAATTTTGGTGTAGTCCTTATAATGCAACAACTTTTACGATCTGAACAGGGGTAAAGAAGGACATGACCGGACCTATGAGGTGTTAAATCAAGATCGGGCCAAGAACATAGAACGAAGGAAGAGAATCTATATATGAAAATTAATAGGAGATGACAAAGTCGAAGCAGAAACAGAGATGTACAGAGATGCAGTGTCAAGAAAAAGACCCAGTTCTATCAAGTTAACCGAGATTTGGCGACTGTTACCTTTTAACCAAAGGATAAAAAGAATGAGAATGGATTTATATTACTAACTTACTTAAAGACGGACTCAACGCACATATCGTGTGCCCACGATGCACACTTTTTACTTTGGGCACAGACTCTTGTTTCGTACGGCGCTGCTTTATGACCAATCAGCGAAAGTTATTTTTTGTAAATTCTTCCTCACACATTCATCTCATTCCCCAGTCATTTCACATTCTTTTCAACATTCTTGCAATATGGTGTTTATAGGTATATTAAATGCAGAGAAATATGTATTTGAAACTTACCATGGATGGCTGGTTAATACGTTGTGAAATGGCCTGCAAGGACAAGAACATTTATACATAATAAAGGTGCAGTTTAATATAGCTCGAGAAAATTAGTGTAGATCTGACGCCACTGAAAAAAAACCAGAAAAAAAACAGACTGGCGCCTGTGCTACAATGTGCAATACTATATTGTTGCATGGATTCGGTCGATAAAGAGTAGGGTAAGCATGAAACGTGAAAGACGCCAATGTATTGTTTTTTTCTTTTAAGGTGTTTTCTACAGCTATAAAAACGATAATGCATATCATAATTCCTCTAGCGCAAAGTCTATTAATACTCTTCACCTCTTGTCAAGACGAGAAATGAACTCTTGAGTCGTATAATACTATTCACCCCCATTTAAAACGACATATAAACTCATGAGTCAGGACACATATTTTAAAAAGGTACAGCATCTTAAGTTTGGTATAGTATTAATAGTTCACTCGAAGGATGAAGTTGTATATGTTTGTTGTAGAAACCTCAATTTTTGAATCAATGATAACAATTAATTTAAGTCAAATTGGTTCTTCTTCATAAGATTTAAAATCGTATTTGAAACTATAGTTATGTAAATAAAAATGACATGTTTTGCATTATCTATATTCATTCTTACATTGCAGGGGCTAAAAGACTGATATTTAATAAAAAGTGATTAAAATCATGATAATTCCAAATGAAAATGAGTTACTGAAATGGAAGAACTTAATTACCAAACAAAATTGTAGTTTTGTTATATAGTGTAACAAAGAAGATAATGTGAAAATTTCAAAAAAAAAATTGACAGAGCCAGAGTGGAGTGAAGCTACTTTGAAATGTTGAAAACGTGAGAAAAAAAGAACCTAGGAAATCGGGCGACTTGCATGAAGTTGAAAGAATGCTTGAACATGAGAAACAGAGATCTAAATAGCTCAATCGAAGGGGCTTCAATTGACCTCTGGGAGAATAGCCTACAGGCGGTTGCAATTCTTTTCAGAAAAGCCACAATATATTTTATTCTAAGTTAGTTTTCAATAATGCAACTCTTACTCTAAATTAACGAAAATTGTTTTCCAAAAGCATCAGTATCTCTGCATTACAATAGAAATTTGAACCACATAAAACAATATATGCTTACATGTGAGCCCGCTGCTTGTGTATCCTCTTCACTCACACTGACTGGTACTGTTTCGGTCTCGCTGTCACCTTCAGAGTAGTAAATAAAGAGCCTTTTGTGGAAGGACCGCACATAAACAAGCTTACTTATAGGCATATTGGCTTTTCAAAAGGAGAAATCCAGAACACTTTAGTCTAGCAATACTATGAATATTTTAGCGCAGACCGAAACTGCTCGAAATCGAAACAACGTCATATCTGAAAGGTGATTAAAATCTCTGTGAAGTAGGGCAAAACCCCCATTTGGTGGTATCTCGGTGGCGGCCATATTGAATTTCAGAAAGAATATTATTTCCGCGAGGCAGTATACACTTCAGCTTTAATTATCTGGAGTTTCAGAGATATCTAAAAGTGGTAATTTTCAACAAATTTTCTTATCTTAGATTTCTGAAAACGGTTTTACGTATGTTGAACCGTAAATAGATTATATTTAATAGTTTTCACTGACCTGCAGGGATCTTGCTGGCTGTGTTGGTCATTTTTGATGTTTCATCGTGGTGCCTACTCGGTGGCGAAAGGCACAGGTTATCCAGATGTGATATCATCTGTTCGCTTCCTTCTTCATCAATAGGGACCTCTACTCTTCCCCCAGCGGAGGTCATTAATTTCTTCAGAGCCTTGCGGAAAAGGCCTCTCTGGCCGATAAACAACTTCAAGTCACGGATCTCAGCTTCGGTGAGGCTTTCCAATGTCTCCTTGGTGAACACTAACTGATTCTCCAATTTAAGTCTTGTGTCCTCTACCAGACCATTTGATTCGCACCACTCATTCAAATTGAAGCCTTCTCTTGCTGAATTTGACATTGCGACGACTGTAAACCGAGCCTTAAAAAGTAGTTACTCGACTAACAGCGGGCTTGATAGAGATGTGGAAAACGGAACCCATTGAAGTTTGACTTTGTTCAAGTGGTAGTACAGTTAGTATCACTAAGCTACGCAGCTTCGTTAGGCCTCCTAGCTTTGCGTATGTTAATCAGAGTACACTACAACATAATTCAAACAAAGATAAGAGCAGTAATATCCCTTAAAATTCATTAGTTTTTCGAAAAGTTTATATTTCCCCATTAGGTTAACATAGGGATGCCCTTTTGTTCCCTTTCATGGCAAATTTGACCTTCTGACCTTTAGAAGCTGTCAATAAGCTGTAAATTTAATAATCACGACGGACATTTTATCATCACTATATTTGAGAGGCGTAATATGTAAACTAGTGGCTAAGCAAGGTTCGGAAAAGCCATCTGGTGAAACTCATTAACTTGAAAGCGGCTTCTTTGTGACTGCGTTCCAACTACGACAGCAAATATGGGGCAACAGAGGCATTGTCATCAAATTGACGCCTGTGGGGATTTTTGCCAGGCACCATTGCAGCATAGACATTTGTGATGGTCCAAACCTATTCACTAATTTACGATCTTGCATTTTTTGTTTTGTGGATTCTGGTGCGGTTATTATGCCATGGCCTCCTTTCGGGAACCAGCGTTAAGACTTCAACATTTTGTGGTTGAATCCTATGCAATTCTGCTTTTCAGAGTATTCACGCAATCTGTCTACAAATTACACGTTCGATGTTACCTGTTTTCAATGACCGAGGGCTAGGCTCGTTAAGTATCTTTCTCTTACAATCTCGTCAATTGCCAAAATTAGGGTAAAATACAAACAAAAACAACAGGACAAAAACAAACACTCGACAATCCAGTCCTTTTCCACATCGATTATCTTCATATATGATTTTAAGCACGGGCTTATATTGTACAGTCATGCAATGGAACCTTAGTGTGCATTACGTAAGATTTTGCCAGACCTTTCTACGGAAATTTCTTGCCTTCCACGATCACATATAAAAAATAAAAAAAGATCACTGTGCAGAGTTAGAGATTAATGAAACAAATTACCTGAAAGCTGCTGATAATGCAATCCAAAATATCCCACAAACTTCAAGATGAATCCGTAGAAGTAGCAGACCAGATTGTATCATAAATGTCCCTGTGTCCAAAACTGTTTCCTTGAAGATGGGAATCGCCAACGTGTATGATTCAAATATGGCTTTAGTAAAGAACCTCCTTACGAAGTGAGGTGTACCGAAGAGCATTATTAATATGGTGATGACAACCTAGGGGATGGCTGAATAATAATTATCGACTTTTTGAAGTTCAAAATCATCCAATGAAAGAATTCGTTTATTCAGAGAATAAAATTCACAATTTATTATTTTTTTATTGAACACAAACAACGATTTAGATTGACACTATGCTTTATGTACAGAAATAGTACTTTCATGGGTACTAAGGTCATATACATTTCAGGTTATTGGTAAACAGAAGGTGGTTAGAGTATCTCCTCGGGTCAGTTCTGTTGACTAGCCTCGCTCTGTATTGTAAATACTTGGCGTTTCTGACAGGGACATGGTTTACATCCACGTCTTGTCAGCAAGCGTTGCATACGGTCCAAAATCGTACAGATCCGGAAGCGTCTGTCTGCGCACATGCACTGTCATGCACTTGCACGACGAAACCCATGAAACTGACATTATCATTGTCCCGGATGCTGATGTCATAGATTATAATTTTTTAGATCAGATTGTCGAGAAGTCTGTTTAGCGTTTCCACGCTGTTGCATTTTAACGTAATTTCCCTTGTGTTATTACCAAGAATGAGAAAATCGTATTAGGGGATACTAGTTCTTCCAATGACTAGTTTTGCGGTTGTCTTCCTTGTACTAATTTCCACCGTCAGTTCTCGATAATCTTAATTGACTGTGAAGAAGGCAAAAAAGAGCGGGTTGACTCGAAGCCCGACTAGCCTAGACGGTAGCAATGGTTCCACTACGATGCGATTAGGCCAAAGTAATTAAATTCTTTGTTTTGCGTCCCCACCGCGTAGGTTTTTAAGGTTTTCATGAAAAACACACACAATGTATTTGAATTGGAAATTTTAGGACATAGCCGCTTAGCTTTTCTGAACTAAAAATTTTGTTACAATTTTTTATTTGCTGCAATCAAATTACTTTGTGTTAATTTTCTTGTGTGTGTTTTTCAGCCGCTTAGACGCGTACCTTTTCCCATTTAGAGTGGACGCAAAACAAAGAATTTAATTACTTTGGCCTTACCGACATAACTGATCGGCGACATGGACTTTCAAACGCCCAGTGGCTCTCTTTTCTCAGCCCGTTCCCTTTCCCTTAGCAACGCCTGTTCCAACCTCCTTGCGTTTTTGTCGCCCCATCCAGTGGTAAAGTCTGGTTTTTTATGTTATCTGCAAGGTTTTTACTGCATTTGCACTCTGTGTCGCAAAGCTTACTCCGCGTCAGAAAGTTTGTTGAACTCATGTCACCGCACGTCTGCGGCAGCAGTCAATTTATCGCGCTTGTCGTCACCGACCGTTTCATCGTTGTCGTCACCAAACTGTCCGACGCCCTTACAAAACATCTTGTGGTAATACAAGAACTCGACAGATCCCCAATCCTTAAACTCTCAGGACAACCTTTCCCTCTGCGAGGTCAAACTTTCACACAGAAAGATGCGTTGGTACATAAATTTAGCGGTCGCCGTTTCAGACCTAAACGCTGATATGGAACCTAGCACAATATGCGCTGTATTTTATGACAGAATATTCCCTGTGACATCACTTGAAAAGAAGGTCAGGAGTTAGCTGAGAAGAACCATGTGTTTCCTGACATCACTCGTTTAATCTTGCCGATCCGACTTTTTAGCAGTAAACAATATCGCAGGATGGTACGTGATTATATACCTGATGACCTCACATTATCACCCTCATTGCCCCGGCCTGTATCATGGCGACGGCCAAATGTGACCCTGCGTCTATACGGCACACGTAAAATATATATTTAATGATCACGACGGAGTCTCGTGAACACGATGTGCAAGGGGCAGCATTTGCTAATTATTGGCTAGGCGGGTCTGGAACAACCCATCTGACGATATTAGTTAACTTGAGTGAGGCCTCGTTATGACCCCATTCAGACTAAAATGACGGGCAAAACGGATCACATCATAGGCAGTAAACTATTGCCAAATTGGCACTTCGAGGATTTTCGACCAGCCCCAATACAGCAATACACATTTGACAGCATTTATGATAGCTCGGGCCTACTCACCTTTTTAAAGATCTTTCGTTTTGTTGGTTCGTGAATTACAATGCAGTTAAAGTGTCATACCTTCCCTTTTTGTGGCACCACTAAGGCCTGATCTTCGGCTTATTCTATTGGGCTTATCCCCAATCACTTATCCAAGTAATGTTACAAACGTTCGAGGCTAGTTCTGCAGCGAACTCGCGTATGAAAAAATTATTACTGCTCACATTGCCAAGGAAAATGGTAACCCCCATAATGAGTTACATATTTGCTATGTTAAAATTTTGCTCCTTGCCGAAATCATACATTGACAGACAAAGTCACGTGCCTGAACTTTCACGTGTATTCATCGACTGAGACTTTAGAAATGTGCATAAAGTGCACAACCCCTTGGAGACGATGGCAGTGCAGTACTTTCCATGCTTTAGCTCTACTGTCTCTGTGAGTAAGTGGGTGATCGCCTAGTCGGTCTGTGTGAGTGAATAAGTGCATGTATGTCCATACGTGCGTATGGCCATCGAAGAATAGCAACAACTTAGCTCCACTGCTGAACTACCTTTTCGGAGGCGAATATGTATCCATGAGGTTTCGACCACCGACTTCGTCGCTAGGTGACATTGCATCTTCAAGTCGTTCTGCAAGTTTGAATCTTAGGGCAACCAATTGAATATCGTTACTGAATTACGTGTTAATATACTGACTCACGATAAAATTATTTTTTTGGACTTCCAGAGAGAATTTACACGTGTCGTTATGAAGTAAGTTGCCAATGTCTCTGTTTCTGATTTAATCCCTATTTAGCCTTTCAAAGCAGTCCGCAAACAGTCTACAAATCAAACATTTGATGTCACTTATATTCAACATCAAACTGCCTTCACCCTTCGTTTACAATCTTGTCAACCTCCGAAATTAAACTGGAGGGTAAAATACAAACAAACAGCAATCAGACAAGAAACAAACACACTAGGTCGTGCCCTTTGCCACATCAATTATCCTGATAAATGATTGACGGACTAATGCTTTACAGTCATTATAGGAATTAAAAATATATGAAGCAAGTTAACGCAAGTTTAAGACTTTGCTAAGTTTTCTCAGGTAACTTTGAACTCTCACCTTTGACAACCAAGAATACAAATCACTAGGGGTTTAGATTAAAGAAACAAAATTTAAATCTACCGACGTTTGAATTCAAAATATTTTGCAGGCTTCAAAGTGACTCCTAGCAGATGGCAGACCAGAATTGTATTGTCAATATTTGAGTGTCAATAAATGTCTCTGAAGCGCATTCTACCTTGGAATGAAGAGGGGAACCGCCACCATGAATTGATTCGAACATGGACGTACATGAAGAAAGGGGGTGTACTAAACTGCACAGCCACATTACAGCACATGACATCGCAAATACGGAAAAGTCAACCTAGGGGTGGCTTAAGTTTGACTGGAACCTAAAACATACTGTTGCTTTTTATTTTTCTAAATATCAACTTAAAGAATTCTTCCGCCACGCGTTATTCTGAGAAGAAACTTCATAGTGCTTTTATTAAAAAAACGAACAACAATTTTGATAACTCTATGCTACAAGCTTTGTTTACACAGATAGTCCTTTAAATATTAAATCATATGCATTTGAGGTTATTGTTAAAAAGAAGGTGGTTAGAGTGTCTCTTGGGGTCAGTCTTATCGACTAGCCTCGCTCTGTATTGTAAATACTTGGCGTTTCTGACAGGGGCATGGTCTACGTCCACGTCTTTACACATGGCGACTCTCATTTTACCGAGTCCATCAACGAAGAATGCCGTGTGACCAATCCTGCGATATTCTGGATCAAAGCCCACCTGTCTGACGACCGACGTTTTGGCCATGAAAAAATCGACCACCACGTCAACGACATCGCACTCAGGAAATTTATCCAGTTTGTGATAACGACCGTGTATCGAGCGAAGGCAGTCGCCATTCTGTCCGCCATGCTTGAAAATGAAACATTTGTTATAACTCTTCCCATTAACAGTTCCACCGACCAGATCTAATTTTGAAAATGGGTCTTCGAGTTTCTCGAGCATGTACTCAAGTTTTGTCTGCTCAGTGAAGACAAAATCGTCGTCGACCCAGAGGAAGTATTTAGTTGTGACCTGGCTGAGTGCGACGCCCCGACCTGCAAACAATCCTTCAGCAAACGGCATGATAGTCTGCTTGACATTTTTACCGACAATCCTTTGCGGCACCTCCGAATCGTCTGCCACGACAATCCTAACGTCCGCGTAAAACGTATTGATGCTGTCAACGAGTCTATTGATGGCTTCGTAGCGTTCGAAAGTCTTGGTGACCACGGTGACCTTGTCAGCAAGCGTTGCTTCTGGTCCAAAATCGTACAGATCCGGAAGCGTCTGTCTGCGCACGTGCACATGCACTTGCACGACGAAGCCCATGAAACTGACATCGACGATATCCCTGATGCTGATGTCATAGATCACACTTTTGTAGATCAGGTTGTCGAGGAGAGTGTTAAGAGTTTCCACGCTGTTGCTTTTTATCGTAATATCCCTGGTGTTGTTACCTAGGATGAGAAAATCGTGTAAGTGGAAACTAGTTCTTCCAATGACTAGTTTGGCAATTGTTTTTCTTGTTGTAATTTTCACCATCAGTTCTCGAGAACCTTCGCTTACTGGGAAAAACTTCGGAAACAGCGGGTCGACTCGAAGCCCTACTAACCTCGATGGCAGAAGAGGTTCCACGACGATGCCATTGCCAACATAACTGATCGGCGACATTGACTTGCAAACGCCCAGCGGCTCTCTTTTCTCAGCCTGTTCCCTTTGCCATAGCAATGCCTGTTCCAACCTCCTCGCGTTTGTCGCCTCATCCAATGGAAAAGTTTGGTTTTTATGACACCTGCAAGGTTTTTCTTGCATTTGCATCCTGTGTCGCAAAGCTTCCTCCAAGTCGGAAAGTTTGTTGAACTCATGTCTCCACACGTTTGCGACAGCAGTCAACATATCGAGCTTGTCATCACCGACCGTGTCACCATCGTCGTCACCAAACTGTTTTGGAAGACGGCCTTTCATGATTTGTTTGAGTTGCTCTCCGCCTAGTGTTCCGACGCCCTCACTTGTGACGTCAAGGCCTTCGCGAAATAAAACCAGGGTGGCCGAATTCAGGAACAGGAACGTCGTCATGACAACACCGAGCGTGAAGTACAGAACGGCGCTGAGTAAACTTTTAAATTTCATCTTCCTATATTTCCGATTCAACCTGTTATGGAGTATGAATGACATAAATCGACGAATATTTTTAAATTCTTATCACAACCACAAATCGCCATTGGTAGTCATACAACCCCATTCTCAACTCTGCTATACGAGTACTTTGAACCAAATTCACAGAAGCAGGTAGACACAAATGTACCGTGGACGAAAACGACAATTCTCCGCGCTGTGTTAAATTTATCTCCGCGCTATGTTAAAAGCTCCGCGCTTTGTTAAATTTGTCTCCACGCTGTGTAAAAATACCCGCGCTGTGTTAAAAAAATCGCACACAGGGCGGAGAATTGTCGTTTTTGTCGACGGTATTTTCTTAATTCGTCCACGGTACAAATGTGGCACACATAGGTTGTCTGACACAGACAGAGAAAAGGGTCAGGGTGTCAGGCTCATAAAGTAACAGCAAATTTACAACTCAAAGCGCTGTATGTCAAAGGCCATCTTGCTCATACAATCATGGAAGTTTCTATACTGAAACGATATTTACAGCACTCAGTGAGATTCGAAACTGTGAGCTGCTGTGACAGACGTGTTGATAATGGCGCCTGAGGTGTTTATCGTCATGACCTCAATACATGTGGTAATCGTTTAATAATGCTGTCACTTTAACCGGTAACACAGAAATAAAATTGAGCGTTCCGACCATAAAAGCGGACGTGCTCTGATTGATGAAACCAAATACGCTGGCGTGACCCGTCACGCTTCATGTCAAATCAAGCCAGAAAATTTTGCTGGAATTTTAAAAATGCCGATATTGAAAAAAGACAAAAGCCGGTCGTCATTAAACTTACCTTGTATCTGTGAGTAAGAGAATAATCTACGACATGATTCATTTAGTGAATTTCCTCGATGACAACGTAAAACGCTGTGCATTCATTGTCTCTGTCACCATTGCCACGAAGGCTTCCATGACAATAAAGGTTTTCAATCATGCAGATTGACACTGGCGGCGCTGTTGTGCAACAGGTGGCACCAACTGCGTTTATCCTGAACGCCTTTTCCACACTTCTCGTGTTGATGTACATTTTGAATAAACCGTTCCATATTCATGTCATCACTGTATTCGTATGAACTGGGGAATTTAGTCGGCATCTCTTTTCTTAACTCTACCAGCAAATTAAATGTCAATTACGACAAAGACTAACTCATTTCCACGACTACAATTGTATGGCACTGGGCACCCTATAGCGTTTAGGGCCACAAATTCAATATGGTAACAGCTGGGGAAACTATACAATCATTTCAGAATGTCATGAAGTGTACCATCCCGCGACAATGATTATCCTGAGCTATAGAAAAATGAAGGGTTGATTTTGTTACAACAATTCAACGAAATATATATATATATATATATATATATATATATATATATATATATATATATATATATATATATATATATATATATATACACTCTCTGTGCTCAAGTTCAGAGGTTGCCATAAAGCCATTATGGTGATAACCGGGAGGGGCACATTGTATACATTTTGTATATATATATATATATATATATATATATATATATATATATATATATATATATATATATATATATATATATATATATATATATATACATATATATAATTTTTTCCACAATGTTCAGCTTATATGAAATGAAGCCAACGCTGTCTCATTTATCGCTGTTGCCCTTAATGGCTTAGATGTTACAGTAAGTGTTTTTTTGGGGAGGGGATGTTGTGTACGTGCGTGACTGGAGTAAAGCATTGATAATCCTGCATGTGACGGCAAACTCCCGACAGACATCTGAGATGCTGCATCATAAGCTTATATAGTAGAAGAAAACAACAATCTGTGTTGCATGATCTTCCGACGTTCATCAGACCAGACTGGTATAAAAAAAAGGCGAATGATATTGAAAACTTAAGGAAACAATGCTAAAAATGTGTCTTTATTGCTAGGTGTTATTCAAGTTTCAGAAAGCCACTTTGCAAAAAAACCAACACATTTGGCATCATCGCTTCAGAAAAAATTGTTTAGGGTCAAAACATACGTTGGATCTTGATTTCCGTGTGCATTTATTGAAATGGTACATTTTTACTAGTAACATTACCAGTGTGTTTGTGAAACACGTATTTCATCGCTTCGACAAGTGATCAAAGAAAAAACGAACAAAATCCACAGCACAAGGTAGAATGCGCCTCGGGACCAGATATACGAACTCTTTAACCTTTACACAGTCATGTTTAATCTGCCACTTGTTAGGGTTTATCTTGAAGCTCATGGGGTAAACTTAAGTTTTCACCGGCTTATTCATGTGAAATTACAAAATTTAATTTGTCAATAGTGTTAACACTGGAATGACAGCCATTTTGAATTTCTAGTGCCCGTAAATACCGGGTAATTTGTTTCTGTAGTACCAAATTGTGCACGATGACCCTTCAGTTTTACTCTTGATTTCGAAAGGGAATGGCTTTCTTACGCAAAATTTGAGCAAAAGTTTAAGTCTTTCAATTTCGAAGCGTGTATCACCTTAACATTGAATGTTTCCGACAGAAGGCTGTGCATGCTGAGTAGCTACCGTTACATACGTCAATCAATCTCTCTCTAAACTTGAAGATAAAATATATAAAAAAAATGCATGAAAAATTCTCAAGTACATTTTAAGTTGTTACTGAAAAATAGATGATTCGTGTGTCTTTTCGGATACGTTGCGTCATCCTTTCTGGTTCTGTAAAGTGCATACTTTGTATTTGTCATTTGAAAGTGGGCGATATCAACGTCCTTACAAGCCGCTACTCTCATTTTACCCAGTCCGTCGATGAAGAACTCAGAGTGGCCGATACGACGGTATTCTGGGTCGAACCCGACCTGTCGGACGACGGAGGTTCTCGCCATGAAGAAGTCAATGACGACATCTGCTACGTCGCATTCTTGAAATCGTTCGTGAGGTCGGTAGCTGCCGTAAATTGTTTTCAGACAGTCGCCGGTGGCACCACCATATTTGAATATGAAACATTTATTGTAGGCTCTGCCGTTCACAGTCCCGCCGATGACATCCAGACGACCAAGCGGGTCCTCTAACTTTTTCAGCATGAGTTCTAACTTTGTTTTCTCGGTGAATACAAAGTCATCGTCAACCCAAACAAAGTACTTGGTAGTAACTTGACTCAAAGCTACGCCCCTTCCTGCAAAGAGCCCCTCAGCAAACGGCATGAGGGTTTGCTTTACATTCCTTCCCATAATCCTTTGTGCGTTTTCTGTGTCGTCTGCTACTATGATCATCATATTTGGGTAAAATTTGTTTATGCTTTCGACTAATCTGTTCACAGCATCGTAACGCTCGAAAGTTTTCGTTATGACAGTAACTTTGTCTGAGATCAGCCCGTCAGGACCGGAATCGTAAAGATCAGGTAAAATTTGGCGCCTAATATGAATGTTAACGTTCACCTTAAAGCTCATGAAAGTAATTTCTAGACTATCCCGGATGTTGACGTCATAGTAAGTACTTTTATATAGGACGTGATTCAACAGTCGGTTCAGTTTGCTTACATTACGACTGAGTAATGTCAATTGCGATGTGTCATTCCCAAAAATTTCTAATCCGCCATGTTTGACCAGTCGTTGAAATTTCGCGAGACCCCGAAGGTGTAGTTTACCCAGGCCTTTTGTCGATTTAATATTTAATGTTAATCGTTGCGTTTTGTTTGAAATGGTAATAACGTCAGCTGCCAGCGGATCAACCGAAATCCCGACCAACTGAACAGATTGCAGGGGTTCGACAACAATGCCACTTCCGATATAGTCCAGTGGAGACATTGCCCTACAAAACGAGAATGGTTCTCTCCTCTCAGCCTCGTGCTGTAACCATACAAGCGCTTCCTTCCGGCGTCGTTGGTCCATTTTGTCATCCAGCGGATGCTTCAGGGTTCTGTGGCAGTTGCACGATTCTCGTGGCGCCATTTTGTTTCTAAATTTTGTTTCCCTCTGCGGAGACACTTCCTCTCTTTCCTCGGTCCACGAATTAAATAGGGATCTTACCCTTAATTCCTGCTGGACCACTGTATGCATATCATTGATGTTATTTGCTACTACCTGGTCGTCCCTTTCTTCGAGGATAACGGTGCTATCTTGTATATATACGTTCTCCGCTATTGTGCTCGTAACCGAGTCGCTCATGCTTTTATTTTCAATGACGTCATCATAGATGTTCCTCTCCAACAACTCGTCGACAACTCCGCTCACTGGCGTGTTCATATTTGTGAAAAATGCATCATCGTGGAATATACTCGCCACGTCTCTAGTTTCCTCCAACGCTAGGCTCGTATCGTTTGTCTGATGCAAGGAAATAATATTGGAGAGCAACATACCGGCCGAGAAGCAAATAATCCCGCCTAAAAATTGGCCGAGCTTTAGCCGCATGGTAGCGAGATTTTTAAATCAGAGTTTTCTTCTGCAAAAGGACAAGCTTATACTTTGTGACTCACAAAACACTACTGGAACCGTGGGTAGTCAAGGAGATAGGCAATTCGTGTGTCATCGTCCCTGTACTACTACATTTCCCCTCTGCGTTCGTACAGTAGCTAGTAGTGACGGTGCCGCGCTGCGCATTTAGTCACACAATGTTACAAAAATTCAAGATGGCGGCTCGCACGGCACCGGACGACACGCTCAATCTGTACAACCAGCTGTTACACTATAATTGATAAAATAGGCACACGATGTAAATCTGTTTCATTTCTGTCACTGTCACGATAGCAGCACACAAAAAAGTCGGTCATATTTGGTACCGTAAGCGTTACTATTGTATTTATTGAGATTATGTTTATTGAGATTATATCAATTATATTTTGTGGGACCTTGCCTGCATGATAGATCGATAAAACGTCGCCGTACCGGAAGAACAGACAATGAAAACGGTTTAAAATAATTTCTTTGGTTTAGTACAACTTCAACGAACTAAACTGTAGGTTTATTGGAATATAGTTACAAAATACACTTTATTGTCATATTTTGGCTTGCGTTAATTTCAATTTTCATCGGCATAAAACCCATCAAAATAGTAACTTCAATGATATTTTGCTTTAATAGCACAGATAAGAATATTGTAGTTGAGAATATTGACGAGAGAAGAATTTGCAGTAATTGAAAGTTGCATTTCAGCTACAGCCCCGCCGAGGTACTGTATTTCAACATACTATTAAGCAGTTTCAATCGATACATATGTTCCATGATTCTGTACAGTTTGGTATTTTACATCGCGCTATAAGGCATGTAGATCTCATGATATAATTTCACAGCCGCACCATTCCAGACTTTTTGGGTAAGAACTATGTATTCTGCACATAGTCGGTGAAATTGCAAGAGTGTGGCACCGGTAAACTGGCTAAGTTGTATTACATATCAACACTAACCTTGTGCAGGGTATTATAGAACAGTCATAATACAACCAAAGAAACGTTCTCCTTAAAATGACAAATTACTCATTTTATACATCCTGTCTGTTCTGGATGGACTGAGTGTCCATTTTGATAGGTTTGAAGAAGTCATAGGTGAGGATTTACAGGAAGCATTAAACTCATCCGTTTAGGCGATGTAATCAATGTAGAGTCATTTAAGTCCCCTGTGATAGTTTAAAACCACTCTTTAACTCTTTGCGATACATTGCTTTTAATTTAACTACGATGGATTGCAAGAGTTGGACAAAGTCTTAGCGCTCCAACTTAACAGTTGGACTTCCTCACTAAAGTATGTCAATCTACCTTCATCCCTAGATCCTAAGAAATATTGCTATGACATGTTATATCCTTGGTACTTTAATGAATTAATTAAAATTTTAATTTGAACGAACATGAATATCGAGTTTCGATGTCCAAGGCTCAAATTTTGTAGTTGTTTTAAATCAGTTAACATGAACAAACTCGGAAATGTCAATGAATGAAACGTGATTTGTTTATTCCCGACTTTGCTTTTATTTTCATCATATCATTAGTTTAAGTGGCGATAACTCCTACTACAAGAAAAGGTTCGTATTGCTGTTTGGTATTGTAAGGGAGAAACAATGAGAATCAACAGTGGTCAAGGTCAAGCCAATTGTCATGCATGCGTCATGAAATAACCATCCTCTGATCAGACTGTTAGTCCAGCACTCGTAGTCACTTTGTAATTACATATCTGCAATCATTTAGTGAATGAAAAACAAGGCTTTCTGAACTGCTATGCGCAATGGAAGTGCTAGCTAGGCCGGTAACCTGTGAATAGATGAATGGAGAGAGAGA
>LD349891.1:120762-132879 GCA_001465055.1 Ptychodera flava | reverse complement strand
AGAGAGAGAGAGAGAGACTGACTGACTGTTGTTTAGTGTGTCTGAGAGTGTTTGGTATGAAGACTTCAAAGGCGGTACGTGATGTATTGTATCCCAAAAGAAGGGCTATGTACTAGACGGGACGTGACCATTTGTCCGACGTTATTAGGGTAAAAAGTCTCCAAGAGGGTACTATTGTCCCTTTTGTCGGCTATAATATTTTTATTACATGCCTATCCTAGAATATTCTGACTTTTTTGGGGTTGGACGTGCAACTGATAGTCACATGTTTGATTCAGAAACAGGACAAAGCTTCATTAAACGTAAGACGATTCTCGTCATTGTACGGCGAAGGAATACATTTGAATCGCTGTTAACCGGTTTACCGATTTTGCCGTTACTATTTTGTTGATTGCATCCTTTCTCTCTCAAATTTCATTTTTTTAAATTCACGCCCTTTCTTCCTTGTCTCATATAGTCGCCGAGTGTTGCTTCACAAGACGGGTTTCGATAGACTGAACGATTCAGTTGTGTGCGGGCGGATCCGGCGCAAGGTCGTAGGTCGCAGTGCGCCGGAGCGCCCGAACAGGACTGAATCTTTCAGTCTAGGGTTTCTAGAGCCACCGGCGGAGGATAATGGCTTCACCACGTGATCGCGGACTAGCTAGCGTAAGGGCAGTGGAAGTAAACTCTAGGATAACCTGAACTATATTAATACACTTGCATACAAGTGAAAAATAATAAAATAGCTATAACAAAATTCATCGTACGGGTTGCGTTACATTATAGCACAATCAACAGTAAAATTCTAAACGCCATCGTGTTAATACAAATATAGTCGGTTTCGAAATGGTTAATACACTGTCCCTGTAAGTCTTATCAGGCGTGCAAACCTTTGATAGTTACCGCCATGGTATGGCTACTAACGAATTCAGATTTAATATTTTTGGTTTGCCGACTCGATATTTTCATCTTTGAAATGTAGATAGCGATTGGCCTATGAATTAAAGGAAAGATAAGCGAAAATTGAAAATTGAACTATATGTAGCAGGTTTTTTCAACTTCGAACAGTACTCTCAGAGTTTAATCACTAATTACAAAACTTTATTTAATATGCAAATGAGCTGTTAATTAACTTGACACTACTCTATGCTTTATGGGACAATTAGATATCCATCAAATCAAAATTTGTAGCACGTTTTATTTAATTTAATGCTGCAATGTTAATGTCACTAATTACAAAGTTAATTAAATATGCAAATAAACCCTAAATTAACTTGACGCTGTTCAATGATTCATAGCACAATTAAATATTTATGAAATCAATATCTGTAGCACGTTTCAAAAAATTTTGGTGCCGAAATTTCAGAGTTATATACCGAATTACAAAGTTTATTAAATATGCAAATGAACCCTTAATTAACGTTACAATACTAAATGCTTTACAACACAGTTAGATATCTGTCGTATCAGTATGTGCAGCAGATTTCATCACATTTGAAGCAGTTATTTCGGAGTTATATGACTAATTATAAGACTTCATGAAATATGCAAATGGGGTAATTGTAAACTTGACACTGCTCAATGCTTCTCAGTACAATTGGATATTTATCAGATCAACATCTGTAGCAAGTTTCATCAAATTTAACGCTGTAGTTTTGGAGTAATATCACTAATTACAAAGTTCATTAAATATGCAAATGAACCCTTAATTAACTTTACACAACTAAATGCTCTACACCACAATTAGATATCTGTCCGATCAGTATCTGCAGCAGATTTCATCACATTTGGTGCAGTTATTTTGGAGTTATATCACTAATTAAAAAACTTAAAACATAAAATATGCAAATGACCTATTTGTTAACTTGACACTGCCAATTGCTTCTCAGTACAATTGGATATTTATCAAAACAATATCTCTACCCAATTTCACTGACTTGGGTGCCGTAATTTCAGAGTTATATACCTAATTACAAAGTTCAGTAAATATGCAAATGAACTCTTAATTAACTTCACACTGCTAAATGCTTTACACTACATTAGATATCAGTCGCATCAGTATCTGCACCAGATTTCATCACAATTGGTGAAGTTATATCGGAGTTATATGACTAATTACAAACCTTCATAAAATACGCAAATGAGCTATTTATTAACTTGACACTGCGTAATGCTCTTAAGTATAATTAGATATATATCAGATCAATATTTGTTGCAAGTATCATCAAGTTTGGTGCAGGAATTTCATCGTTATCTCACTAATAACAAAAGTTCATTAAATATGCAAATGAGAAGATAATTGACATAACACTCACAGTATCATCATAATGTTCTTAGATTGTCATCTGTGAAAAGTTTCATGAAATTTTGTGCAGTATTTCTTGATATATGTCTACACTGTCATTACCGTCTTCATAGGAAAACCATTGTACGAAAAAAAAACGATATTGCATAACTTCATTAATATGCAAGCCACACTAACCAAAATCTAATCAGTTCTTGCAAGTAGCATATGGTACCTGTGTACCAAATCTGACTTGAATCCGTTCAGGCGTTTTTGAGTTATCGTGTAAACAGGCAGACAGACAGACAGACACACACACAGACAGACAGACATCGCTATGACATTAGCCCACGTGTTTACACACGTGAGCTAAAAATCCAGATAAAGGGACCCCAAAATGGGCCAGCTTATCAAAATATTTCATAGCGAGTTATGACAATAAACTTAATAGAGATTATCACTACCTCCATCTCAATTTCAAAGTCAACAACAAACGTACCCCAATGGTGTATGGGGATATATTAAATACCTGGAAGTCACTTAGACTTACAAGAGTGAATCTGCCAACATCAAAACAGAATCTTCTTAGAGAAGTTTTGTGGTATAACGACAATATTAAGAATGATGGAAGTGTCCTCTTTTATGAAAAATGGTCAAAGAGTGGAATTGTAAGGCTTAGGGACATCTGGAAGGATGACAGAAATGACTGGCTTCAACAATGGGAATAATTGCAAAACTCAATTTAAAAGCATGCTTGAACCTGAAACCTATCTATCGAGTATTAATGTCACGAAATTCAAATATGACTTGGCAAAGCTTAGGTGTTCAAGCCATTCATTAGCAATTGAAAAGGGACGTCATTGTAATCCACCTGTGCCTGTCGATATGAGAATTTGTACGTATTGTAAAAGTAAAGGTGTTTCAATTGTAGAGGACGAGTGTCATTTTCTATTGTTTTGTCCATTATACGAAAATGACAGGTCTGAATTGATCCCTCAGAGATACCAGTTTTACCCTACACGTGATAAATGTTTTGCCTTATTAGCGTGCAAAGATCAACAAGTACAATATAAGTTATCAGTTTTTGTTCACAAGTCTTTTAAGAAAAGAGAATTTTTTGTACAGAAGACACAGTAACAGAGCTGTATTTAAATGTGCGGCTTATAATTCCGATATTATTATGCATACAATAATGACCTTCATAATATTGTTTGTTTTTTGTTGTTGTTTTTTTTCTCTCTGCAAAAATGTATTTTTTTGTGTGTGCGATGGGCAGAGGCCCTACCACTGGAAATAAAGTATTATAATAATTGCAAAAATTAGAGGAGGTACAAATAGACATGTGAAAGAGGAAATAAAGACAGAGTATGAAACACTCCTCAATGCTATTCCAGATTCCTGGAAACAAATCATCTCTTCAAACATCCAAAATGAAGAAAACTATGATATTTTAGACTTAGAGAATTATGGTCTGACAAAAAGTGATGTCAAAACCAAGTCACTTTATTGGAAATTAGTTGATAAGAAATGGCATGCAGTCAGAGGTCAGATTGGTCAAAAATGGGCTGAGAATCTAAGTCTCACTGATAGTTACAAAGCTACTCTATTCAGCCGTCTTAATTCAACAGGAATTGTCAGCAATTCAATAAATGATTTAAATTGGAAGATTTTCCATCGAGGCCTAGTCACAGGAAGCTTGGCCAAAACTTTCAATTTAAGTGACGGGAAATGCCATATTTGTAGCCAAGAAGAAACACTGGAACACATCTTATTTGAGTGTAAATATGTTAAAGAAATCTGGCAGAAGTGTATTTCTTTCTTTGTCAGAGAACACAACTTTGATAATAATATCAATATCAAAAGATTAGCAATTGCAGGAATCGAAAATGATAATAATGCAACATCTGACATTATTTACTGTATTACTTCCTTTGTAAAATATACAGTTTGGAATATTCGAAATTCGGTTACTCTTGATGGGATTAAAGTTTCCCTTCAATCGTATGTCATGCGATTGAAATGTTATCTCTCCTCATGGATGAATACATTGTATTTCACTTATAAGATGATGAACAAAACTGAGGATTTTATCACAAAGTTTTCAAGCCTTGTAAGACTTGAAGGAGAAGAATGCATCCTGAATGCATTCATATGATGATCTTTGTAATTAAACAGCTAATTATTTGGTTTTTTTTCAGACAAGATGCATTGTAATTATAATGCATTCACAGTTATGTAGATTTGTTTTATTTGTTACTATGTTGAAATAAATTTATCTTTTTCAAAAAAAAAAAATAATGATCTCCACTGAGATACACCGTCCTCGTTCGGAAGGAAAATGTTCACAGTGCGTCACTTGACAGGAATAAACCTAGCCTTTGAAATAAAGTTGATTTTTGACATAAAAGTGAAGACATGAAAGTCAAAGGACTGCATTATTCGTAAACATCAGCATCGTGGAACAGGGTAATTGGGTCGTGGCTCTTGTGAGACACGTGGATAAGGTGTATCAAAGGTTTGCTTGGTGCAAACCATGCCATCTGAATTATGACGAGGTCCCCCTTTATTTTACCGATCGAAATTCTTGTAAGCTATTAAAGGAAATCATTCATATCAAATTGGCTATTAGCCCCGTAAATGATACATTTCAATATGGCTGTTTGATTTAAATGAGTGCATTATCTAGATTTCCCCTCTCAACTCTCTAGTTAATAATGTATTGTTTTTTAAGCTGAGGAAAATCGAAATGATTAATTCGTTGTTAGGATATTTTGGCAGATGTATTGAACAATTTATCACACATTCTACTTTAGCCATTTTTCAACACAGAGACGTGCAAGGGAGATAGACCTAGTAGACTTTAGTAGTTGTGTTCCTGTAATGCTACTAGTTCACGATGTAATTGATCAGGGAAAGTGAAATTATTTACCAGAACTATTGTAAACAAACACCAACCAGACATTTGTAAATGACCTGGGATTCCGTTAGAAAGTTTTCTACCAACATCATGCGTTGTTTCTCATCTTTCGTATATGAATGTGTGCGTACATGACAAACGGTGCTAGTACCAATAGATAATATAGAAGTTGATTCAATTCAATAACAACGTCGAGACATGAATAGCCAGGCGATCAGTGGCCAAGTCCATTCAAATATTTTGTAATCGTAAGATTTCAAAACATTCCTTCGTTCCCTTGTTTCTTCAGTAGTTTCTCATCTTTCGTATATGAATGTGTGCGTACATGACAAACGGTACCAATAGATAATATAAAAATTGATTCAATTCAATAACAACGTCGAGACATGAATAGCAAGGCGATCAGTGGCCCAGTATATCAAAATATTCTGTAATCGTAAGATTTCAAAACATTCCTTCGTTCCCCTGTTTCTTCAGTATTTCATCGACAAAATAGGGACGGTAACGCACCCTTCGTATCTCTATACATGGATTGTGTGAGTACTAGTTTTGACGGAAATGTCTTTTTGCGCATAAGCTTCGTGAATGCGAGTGTACATAGCACGAAAATGGTGTCTTCTACTGGCAAAAGTTTGTACGTATTTTTTAAGACACAAAATGCACGCCCAATTAAACAATATCACGTGTTAACGTCGACCTCTGAAGTAGCAGCGTGGCAATATGTCATGTTTTGGTCGAAGGCACAACCATTGTATGTCATTGCAATCTATCTTTTTGGATACATAGCGTTGATAACCTTTCACTTTTCAATGGCGACTTAAAATCGTTGATCCGATAGTACACTACGAACCCTACCCCATTTCTCGGGGCCAACATGTACACGCTGGTCCCATCTGCTCCAGTTTCTCTGCCGATAGCGCGCGTCAGCAATTATGGCCGCCGGGCAAAACTACCATTGTACAAGTCACAAGTCACACTTCTTGCGTGGTTACTACAAACAAAAAGTTCAAGGGGGCGTTGCACTTAAAGGAGATAAGGATACACACGGAGACGATATTATCTTATTATTTAATCAAATAATGATGCGCCGGACGCGTATCATCATGATGTTGTTAATTACCCCAATTGGTTGAGGATGTCATATAGTGAGGTATTTCTGGTGACAGTACAGGTCGTTGAACAGTAATCTACCGCTATCTGATACTCTAACAAAAAAGTTTCATTTCAAAATTACCATTGGTTGTCGAAATAACATCTTTAGACGACTTAAAACTCAACTTATCTCTTTCTTTTGCTAAATCATCACTTCCCCAGCCATTTCCTTCCACAATCTTGATTATTTGACTATAAATTTATCGGAAGTTAGGACCTAGACGTAAAAAGGTAACTATTGTCATTTTTTACGATTTTCTTGCTGTACCTTTGACACATGCGTTTTGCTTGGTCAACATGAGAAAACATGCCGCCAGAAATTGTCCAGTTTCGCAGGCTCGTTATGTATTCAAATATATGGCATAAAATCAGCATAATGAGGCGTTAGCTGATGACGTAGGACTATCAAGTACGGTTTCCCTGGATTAGTGGGAGGAGAACTTCGTTAATTGGGATTAGCTGATGAACAAAAGCGGGCTCCAGATCCTAGACGCTCTTTTGTACTCTTTGTATAAACACCAACTGCTACTTCAGTCGGCCGAACGTAGTTCTTATTCCATTATTCTCTGTGACAGCGAATTCTCGAGTTCAACGTTTATGCTGTATAAGAATTAACAAAAATCGTAAACACAACAAAAAAAAGAAATACAACATTAAAAAAACAAAAAACAAAATGATAAAACACCGTAACAGACAAAATGGCCGTGGAAATAAATCAGCCATCTCCCAAAGAAAAGCCGACAACAACATGAAATTCATCAAGAAACTTCCATCGCTCAAACTAACAAACACCGAAATAATAGCACTAGGCAAAGGCCTAAAATTCATTCCGACATCAACAAAACCAAGCAGAATAAAACTGCTTCAGGATTTCAACAAATATGGTCGCAAAGTGAGACTGCGCTACATCATGAGACACAAACAATCGCAACAACACCCATTCAAGGAAAAATCAAGCTAGACTCCCCGAACAACAAAAAACACAGAACTTTGAGAGCTATCTGAAGCTGCTGAACTTGCACTTCTAGAGATATCCTTTAAAACAAGGAAACAAGAAATGTCGCGTGCCCAAAGAATCGCGATAAACCAGCTTGCAAAAAATATACAAATTACCATAAAAACCCTTCGACAAGGGTCGGGGTATCGTCATTGTCGACACAAAAGATTACCGTACACGAATGCGAAAAGCAATTACGCAACACTCAGTATTATACTCAACTAGACAGTGACGACACAGAACAAACAGTAAACAAAGTACACGAACTGTTTAACAAAATGTAGGACAAGAAACACATCGACCATGATACTTATAAGTATCTTGATCCAAAAAAAACCATAAAAATCCGTACCCCGCAGTGGTACTTATTGCCTAAAAGTTCACAAACCGCCGCAAAAAATCTAAAAGACACACTAGTCTAAACAAAATTTACAAAAGTAAAGAAACACAGAACAAACAAACCGAACCACCGAACGGACTCACAACGAGACCCAAACATTAATATACTTGCCTCGCTACTCGAAGAGCAAGACCACTAAAATGCATTAAAATAAATTTTCACAAACACAAACTAAGGAAAGAATCTACACTGCGACTGATGAGAAACCACACTCGGGGTTTCAAAACGCAAGCGTCAAAGGGCCACTCTATCAACATTGTAACACCATAGGCCCGGCTGCGTCTCGCCATAAGCTTTCCCCACACAAACAAAACATTACCGTACACACTAATCCAAACTTCCCTACAAATATCCGAAGGGTGACAAACATTTCATTAACACAAACAATCGGATAAGAATGTAGGAACACATTTTCGAAACGAATCAAACGCAAACTCGACACAAAAAAACATTTTGGATAGTAAGGTGGGGAGCCTCTTTCACATATTTGCATACGAAAGATTTGGATTTTTTTGTTTCACTCAAGGATTGACACTGATACTTGACTTCTTTTGTCACCAAAGTAAACGATCACTGTCTTGAGTGACAGCTTACGCTCTGCATATATGCATAGAAAATGAACACGTCATGGCTAATCCATGCATAAATGCATGTCAATTAATCGGGTTACCCGTGATTTTCACGGGTTGAAGCGGTTTGAAACCGGACACTTCCTGGCGGCAGTACTTGGCATGAATGCCACATCAGAGTTTATCATTCATTGCTCCTAACTCATGTGCATGAAGGGCACTTCCCCTCTCAAAAGATATGACCAGATTCAATGACCAGATCCCATGACGTGTTGTGAATAAAATGGCACGCATGCGTATACCCAACAACTTAACGGCCCCTGCACTGCAGTGGAAACTATGACATAAATGTAATATATATAATTGCCTGATACATGGGTTTATGTGCCCGAGAGCAGGTGACAATTTGCCCGGCGCCAAGTCGACAAATTGTTTCCTGCTGCGAGGGCACATAAACCCATGTATTCAGACAATAATATTTTTATTACATACCTCTTCACAGTTAATGTTATAGGACATTTAATTACATGCAGGGTATTTTCAACCAATTTTACCATTATCGACCAGCATCATAAAGTGAATAACAGTGGGCACATAGATATTTTACATCTAATGTTAAATGTCTACTTTGACCTCGAAAACGTAGAAGGGCTTCGCTGGACCGGGTAATTATGGAAACATGTCAGTACATCGTTCACTGGCCCACAAACTCCCAATAAGATCCTATTCACATCAATACACTGATTTGTACTCAAATCGGGGTATGTAATAAACCATACACTATAGGTCATTAAACACACCGCATCAGTGAGTGAGTGCATAGTATTCGTCCGTCTGTTCCAACACACACTCTCTGTCTCAGCAATGTCGGACATTGACGTCAAACCTCCATGGGAGAAGTCATACTACCTCAGACCCGGTTATCTGCTGCCGACATTAATGAACAAAGACACGATCGAGACTCATGTGAGAGATTTTGCAGTGCGCGATGACGATGTGTTTCTTATTAGCTATGCCAGGTCAGGTACGTGATGCTTTCTAAACAAATTCCTCTTTCACAAGAAAGTGTCAATCATGTACAATACTTTTCTGATCTACCACTTGTGGGTGTTCATTTTAAAGCTCTTTGTGTAAGAAAAATCTTGACCGTCCTAGTTTTTCGAAAATCGAAAATTGTATTTTTCTGCATAGAGAGTGGTTGTATTTTCAACGCGAGGTCAACCTGGATGGATATCAGCAGGTCGATATTTGTCGACACATACATGGATAGTGGAATTCTTTTGACTTCTATTCCATCCTACAATCTATTTGTGCACGTACTACACAAACAGTGTTTTTTTTGTCGATGAGTCCTTGAAGTAACGCTTGAAAGATGGCAGCTTTTGAAATACCCCTTTCAAGCTATTCAAATACTTTCCGTCCATTATCTGTGTACCCCGGTATATTTAAAACGTACGTGTTCAGAATTTCTAAATAGCGGTGATCGCAAATGATGTCATTTTTCTTTCATAAATATGCACAAATAAATAGTTGTCCGCATATTCCGCAAGAACGACGAAAATAAAAACTGCTAGTGTTACAATGGATACTAAAAGTCACACTAATTTATGGCTCGGACTACAAGGTATACGTAAAACAACAGCCACGCATGCAATAACAAAATTTGTCCGATCAGCGCTATTTACGCTCATGTCAATATTGTGATTTTCTCAGAAAAGAATTAGCTGGGATTAAAAATCTGTGACAATCATAATGTAAATATCGATTGATTTATTAATCTTTCAATTTATGAATGAAAATATTTGTAGACGTTTTTCCTTGTTTTCTGCACTTTTCTGCTTTGTATTCGCTCCATTTTTAGTTACTGTTCGTTTGTTTGTCAGCAGTGAGTTTTATTGGACGATGAATTAATATTACAAATCTGCTATTTTGCAATGATTTTTTTTGAGTTGACTGCCGCAAAACAGTGAGTTTTATTGGACGATAAATTAATATTACAAATCTGCTATTTTGCAATGATTTTTTTTAGTTGACTGCCGCAAAACAGTGAGAGATAAAGTGACTAGCTCAAAAATGCACTGCGACATGCCTCTGAGACCCCACTTTTAAAATAAGTGTGTCAAAACAAACTACTTTGATCTTAGTTTAGCCGTCATTGTTATAGGTCTATGACAATCGAAGCTTGTCTACTTTGTTGATTTTCAGTGCCTGTCTGTTTGTCTGTCTGCCTGTGTGTCTGTTTGTCAGAAAATTAGCAAAGACAGACAACTTAAGTCGTCAGTTTTTTAAACAGAAGGTTGCCCTAGATATTTGATGTTAGGGTACCAAATGTAGATATAATGAAGATTTTTTAGCATTAACTCAATCATTGTGTAATTTTCTTCTTGAAGTAAAGTTAGCTCATCAGCATGCCACTGAATTGGAAAGATTCCCAGCTTTTTTCTACATTCTGTATAAAGTGTATCAAGTTCTGTTGAAATTTTGAGAATAGTAGAGTATGCTGTTAATAATAGGGCATTACAACTTTTATCGTAGAGAATACCCAATGATTATGCCCAGTTCCTACCTTGAAATGGACACAATGTCCACGTCATAGAACCTGGGTGGCCAAAGATAGTCCTCGAAATTTACATTCTGTGATCGATACAGATCACTTTCAAGCATCAAACTCTAATTCGTCTAGCTCAACTCAACAGTGAGAGATGAAGTTGATACTTATACGTGCCTTAAAATGGAAATGGTCAGAATCTACTACCCGAGGTTTCCTCAAGGAAAGATTTGACCGTTCTATTTTAACCAAAACTATATAAATCAGGGTTAACCTTGAACGCTTTCGCATTGCTGTAACAAATTAACTAAAGTTTACCAGAACTTGAAGCTCAAATTGGCCGCCACAACCTATGTTAAGGTAGAATGCGTCTCGATGACGGATATTCAGACGGGGTTTTCAAGAAGTAGTAATGCTACAACCAGGTGACCTTGCAGTGGTTTAATTTAGAAGGGACATCTTTTAGTGATGATCGTGAACGTTTTAATTTCATCATCATGCCTCTAGTGATGAAAATTGAATTTTCCATTACGACCCTTTGCATGTTAGAAAGACTTATCTATAGGCAAACATAATGTTCTAACGGAAAATGCGATGGCGTCCCTCATGGATTTCAATAGAAATCCAAGGTAAACCGTATGACTCTTCTGGAATACAGGCAAGTATAAACAAGTTATTGTTAAATTAGAGAGATAACACGATCTGTTAAAAGTGTTATTCTGTACAATATCATATGGTTTGTTTCCTTTTTTAACGCTAGGAACGGCCTGGACTAATACCATACTGAACGCCATCATATATGTGGACAACTTGACTTACCTAGACTCAATCGACATCCATACGAAGTTAGCATGTCTTGAGGTCGGTCCAACAGGTGACGACCTTGCAGCCGAAGGCATGGTTTTTCCCAAGTCCTTTATCGAAATGTTCATCAATGACTGTCCCTCGCCGCGTGTCATTCACTCCCACCTGTACGTCGACTTTTTGCCAAAGCAGTATTTCGTCAAGAAACCCAAGGTCGGTCAAGTGTATAGTTCGATACCGTGCACCATTTCGATACCGTGCACCATTTTAATGTTGCCGTTGGCTTGTTTCTGTTGACGAACTTGGTGACCAACGACTGGTCTATCCATAATGAGAGAGAGAGAGAGAGAGAGAGAGAGAGAGAGAGAGAGAGAGAGAGAGAGAGAGAGAGAGAGATTAGAGTGTGTAGAGTGTGTTCTAGGGGTGGAGAAGCGGAGCTAATCTGGGGGCGGGGGAGGGGGCCG
>LD349891.1:75735-88411 GCA_001465055.1 Ptychodera flava | reverse complement strand
AGTTGTCGCCAAGTGATTTCAAACTAACAATGTTGCGAGTGTATGCGATTTCTTCTAGTAGAGGTAAATGGATAAATAACTAGATATATATTTGTCGACGCATGACTCACTGACTCTAAATAACCTCGATCAGCTGTTGTGGAAATAGATGATATTAATACGCCGTGTTTAGCGGAAGAATAATGAAAAACATAGTCCCATGACATATCAGGCAAATCAATGTTTTAATCTTGATAAGTCACACAAAACATATGATAACAAGGATATCGCCGCCTCCTAGTTGGGTCGTATTACCACTGGTTAAGATGCAGGCCGCTTCACACTCGTCTTCAACTCTATTGATGAGGTCCGTATCCTCACTCGTCGCAATGCCATCCAACAGAACGGTGATAACCTGGGATCACCTAAAGTTAACGACCGGCAGCAGTTAAAATTGTTTTCTTGTTGGCTTTAATCATCTATGTGAAAAATATTTCTCTGTAACCATGGCACGGCGACATAAAAAGGAGATTAAGATCACACGAGTGCAATGCTCTATTTTCTCGCTTTCAAAAGTCTCCCCCCATGATATTCAAGAGGGTGTCATCTCCGTAGATGTTTTAATGTGAAAAGAAGCATCTCGTTATCTGATTAATCATATTGCTTTTTTATTGTCCGAATGGAAGAATACACCCATCATATTAATGATATTTAGTATGTATTTTTGATATAACACTGCAAACATTATTATAGGTGGGCGTGCTTCTATTTTTTATTTTTTCATTACACAGACAGAAGCAGTCAATTTTTTTTATTAATCTTATGAATTTTTCAACTTAACATTCTTTTAGACTGTTTTGAAGCTGTTCGCATCATCGACTACTGAATGATCTAAAAATAAACGACTTGTCAGGGTTAATTCAACTACGAGTATTGCAACTATTGCCGGGTTGCCTGCAATGAGTGTCAGGCTCCACAGTGAGAACTCAGCTTCGGGCTCTGTTCTGTGTCCCTAACAACAACATAGTTATGGAAAGGTTGCATCAAACACCAATGCCTTAGTTACACTAATCCAAAGTAGCTTAAAAACCTCTCATATCAATGACTAACTAGAAATCCTTTCGCCGAACCCGTCAATGAAGGTAGCAACGACAGGGCTAGAACCTCAACAAACATCAAACTTTTATTATAAATGCCTTGCGGGTTGCTTGGTTGTGCGCGTCAAAGGTATTGTCAGTTTTGTGCTCACAAGGTAAAAAGTTCGAGAACACTTATGAACGTCCTCGTCGTCATCATCAACACCACCGCCACCACCACCACCACCACCACCACCAGCAACACCATCATCATCATCATCATCATCATCATCATCATCATCATCATCATCATCATCGTCATCATCATCAATGAATCCATCATACACTTCTGCATGTAAACAGTGTTTTGCACCCAGACATGCATAATAAAGGACTTAGAATGCTCCAAGGAAGACTGGGGGACGTAAGTTGCAAGATTTGGTAGCCCGGATTCATAGTCTGGTCGCTACTTTTGACGGCTAGAAAATTCTCTAGGGTGCTGTATTTTTTCATAGAGTTTGTTTTCGCTGTCAGCGCTAAGGCATTTACATACACATGTATACTTGTATCTCCGAAAAGTCGAGCTTGTAATAAGTCAGAGAATTTTAAATCCCCACATATAGAATAAACAAATTTGGTACATTCCGAGACATTGGATTTCCATGGTGAATTATGGCAAAGTGTTACTTTAATTTGATGGTGCAAAGTGTACGTTTACTACTTATTGAATACAAGTGTTGGACGAAGATGCCCTCGCGATACCCGCCATATTGTTCACCATCTTGCTGTGTGCAAAATCTTGGTGTTGTGGCTACACTGTCATTACTTGGAGTCACTTTCAGACCGTCACGGAAGCTGATGATTTTCATAGCCTATAATAATTTTCACGGCACATACCCCTTTGATTTCCGCCAATTATTGACAATGACTCTTTATCGTCCCAGGCATCTTGCAGGTGTGACCGGATACTGGAAACAGTACTTCACCGTGGCTCAGAACCTTGCATTTGAGGTGGTTGGTTTACGCTTAGAAGATTGAAGTACATAAGCATCTAATGTACAAATACTGATCTTTACGAACCATCCCCATGGTTCAGATTAGTTTTCTAATCAAATTTACTTTTGTAAAAAAACATTGGTGACTTACTACTGACCTATTTAGCATATAAAATCACATTTCCAGAAGGCTTACTTATATATCTCTTTGTTGTGTTGTCTTATTGTTTTGTTTAAGCATAGGGTAAACTATCCTACGATCTTGACACGAAGGGAAGAACACTTCTATGCAATTCAGTAAATTTTCGATCGGATTCGAACTCACGGCGTACGGCGACACTTAGTTACAAATGAAAACATCAAAGTGAGGACCGCCTGGATTTTAGATGCACTCGAATTTGAGAAAAAAGACCACTTTGTCCGTAATAAGGCTATTTCAACTTGTAATAATATTGATTTTAAATTTCATCGATATGAAACACTCAATAAATCTTCGTAGCAACTGTTTTATTGTTTCTAATTCAAGTTCTGAGATAAACTGAGAGCTCAGATTCATATCTTGATATCTTTTGCAGTAAGTTATGTGACTTGACGAATGATTCCAATTTTCAAGTCATTCGTTTACTCTTATTGTCGACCAATATTCCATTTACCACTGCATATTTTTCGTGCAGTTACAGCTCCCCGGATGTACTGTATAGCCCCCGGATGTACTGTATTGCAGTTACAGCTCCCCAGGCATACTGTATTGTCAGGAAATATACTTGTATCAGTTGTCACTATTTACCCATTTTCTTACAAGATACTTTAATAACATTCTTCTGAAGATTTCAGCTTTAAGGCACCACTTCCTGTCGATTTTTTTCGCAAATCAGGTGTATCAAATGCTACCTGATGGTCAATGCACCAACACAGCGTATTCTGCTCAAAAATCACATTTTTGCAAATTTTCATTCAATTTTAATAAATTTGTCAACCAAAGATTAAAATATCGGTTGAGTTAACCGTTTAGCTTTTCAAGCAGTCGTAAGCTGCGTGATAAAGAAGTGTTAATTTATGCAAATGTATGCAAATCACTCGATTTCCTGGTTTCGTTTTTCTCTCAATATCAAGATTTTTAAAGAATTGAATTCCACTATGGCTTGGTCAAATTTTCTGAAATTTTTAATATTGTATTCTTTAAATGATATATAACAAAAATATATTTTGTTTGGAAATATAGCTCTTACATTTTTAATAAAAGGCATTTTAATTTTGCTGATCATTTTTGTAATTACTTTTCTTGAGTATCAGACTTTCAGCCCCTTCCATTTTAGAATGAGAATAGATTATGCAAAATAAAATATTTGCTTTTTTTCTAAATAAACTCTTCTTTCATGTGAAATATTAGATTTCAGAAAATAGTGTCAATTTTTTCACAAAAATTTATTTTAAAATTAATACTAAAATTGAAGTTTTCTTCCCCGAATATACACTCTCTTCATCCTTCGAGTAAACTATTTACAATACTAACATTCTCTGCCTTTCGAAGACATACAGTATGAGGGGGTGTCTTTGTCATCCCAGACGAGAAATACATTGCTTTGAAAAAATGTGTTGTCAACGTGCAGCTACAACTTAAAGAAAATAATCCGTTTAATATGCATGTGCTATCATTATGAGTCATATAATTTTCCCGCCAAAACTGCTATATTTTAAAGGGGAACTTTGACGGTAATTAAGACAAAGCTTATCTAGTAGTAAAACCAGTGAGACAGATGTACTATGAAAGACAAATGGTAAGATGGTTCACTGTCAGCCCTACCTTAGCCAGCTCGGCTGCAAACAAACAGAAATACAGAAGTGATCCATCAAGCCCAGCCGTTCCATGACGAGCACTATCTCTGTTTACAGCCCACTAAACCTTTTACCAACTCGACTGAGATAAATTTGGCTAGACCAGAACAATCTCAGTCTGAAAACAAGTCGACCATATGTCTCTCTCGGGCCCAAATCAGCTTTTGCACAAGTCAAAATCGTTGTTACAATTTTTCAATGCATTCAAAAACCAATTAAGATTGTCCCAATTGCTCTAGGAATAGATCATTCTTGATAAAGGTAGTTTAGCGCCCAAGAAGAAGGCCAATTCTCGTCTGTTGTTGTCAGATATAATCGTGGCATACCACTACTTTCAGATCAATGTGGCAGCGTTTTTGTCTGAAAGGGCTTTGAATGGTCAAAGTTCAGTATTTTTGTAGTTGTACCAAAATTCATTAGATCTCAATACACGATGGATAATAATGTTATGCCAGCACAAATTTCATCTTGTTGCTATATTAACCATATAGGCGATAATGACTTGATTGTAGAGAGTTGTTAACCTTTTTAGTATAATCTTAGAAAGTAACAGCACGGGCCAATGATATTGCCGATTGCGATCTTATGTTTTGTGCGCTGTATTTTCCCCTAATCATCATGTTATCTGCACGTTATCATGATTTCAACCGTTGCCAAAGTGATTTCAAACTTACAATTATATCATGTATGCGTTCTCCTCTAGAATGATAAATGGTATCCATATAACGACTGAACTTCAGTAAATATTGAGATATT
The DNA here is from genome assembly GCA_001465055.1 of Ptychodera flava. Taxonomy (NCBI): domain Eukaryota; kingdom Metazoa; phylum Hemichordata; class Enteropneusta; family Ptychoderidae; genus Ptychodera; species Ptychodera flava. The sequence goes on along the minus strand of LD349891.1, from coordinate 83,769 downwards.
TATTTGTCGAAGCATGGACGTGACCTCGTCACATTGACTTTAAATGCGCGAAGTTTAGTGGAAGAAAAATAAAAAACATAGTCCAATGAAACAGGCATGTAGTAAATGAGTCACCCCATGTTATCGCCGCCGGCTGGTTGAGTCTTGTTGCCAGTGGTGAAGATGCAGACCGCATCACACTTGTCTTAAACTCTATTGACGCGGCCCGCATCCTCACTCGACGCAATGCGATCCAACAAAGCTGTGATAACCTGGGATCACATCGTGAAGTTAATGACCGGCAGCACTTTAAAATTGTTTGCTTGCGTTGTTAGCGTAAGATCAACTAATGTGGCAAATATTTCTCCGTAACCAAGGCATGGCTACGTAAAAAGGAGATGTAGATCAATGCTCTATTTTCTCGCTTCAAAGTGTTTCCCCAATGATATTGATATTTAAGAGGTCGTCACCTCCGTCGATGTTTTTCTTTGGAAAGAAGCATCTCATTATCTGATTAATCACAAAGTCTTTTGTACAGTAAGAAGAGAAAAATACACCCACCATATCAATAACATTAACGATGTACTTTTCCACTTTACATTGCAAGCCTTATTATATGTGGGTGTGCTTTCTATGTTTATTTTCATTACACAGAGAAGCACTCCATTTTGTGATTAATCATAAATTTGTCGAGTCAATATTTCTCTAGACTGTCTGGCAAGTGTTCGCATCATCGATCACTCACGTATAAAAATGATCAAAATTAAACTACTTGACAGGGTTAATGCAACTACGAGTATCCCAAGTTTTCCTCCGTTGGCAGCAATCATGAGCTGTTAGTTCCACAATGGGAACTCGGCTTTGGGATCTTTGGTACTCACAACAACACCAATCATCCTCACATGTCCGATCGAGCAAAGTTATGAAAAAGTTGTATCATACACCCTGTCTTGGTTACATTACTCAGGAGCATCTTAGAGAACCACTAATATCAACGACTACAACTTTACAGATCCTTTGGCTGAACTCATCATTTAAGGTAGCTACGGCAGGGCTAAAATTTTCACCGAACGGCAAACTTTTATTATAAATGCGTTGTGGGTTTCTGTGGCATACGCGTCAAACGCATTGTCTGTTTTGTGCTCACAAGGGTAAAAAAGTTGAGAATCCTTACCAGCGTCTTCAACATCATCAATAATCCATCATAGACCTCTGCATGCAAACAGTGTCTTTCACCAAGACATGCATACCACAGGACTTGGAGATACCCCAAGGAAAAGTGGGTGGTCGGAATTTGCATGATGTTGGTAGGTTCGAAATCATAATCTGGTCGCTTGTTTTGGCGTCATCTTCAACCCCTGCCTCTCTTTATCTTGAACGACTGTCTTTAAAATCCATCTAATAAAACACAAAATTCTTTACATTAAGTCTTGAAAAATGTGCAAACATTACCATTCTCTTCGCATGGTTGGCAACTTTGACCGCAGAGGCTGTACATGCATTCACAAACTTCAACACAAACATGTAAAAATGCTCAAACACATGGTACAACTTGACGGATAGAAAATTATTTTGGGTGCTGTATTTTTACCTCGAGCGATTTTCCTTATCAGCGCTATGACATTTACATACACATGCGTACTTGTGTCTATGAAGCGTCGAGTTTAGAGAACCGTCAAATCTCACCATGACTCAGGGGCCATCGTCTGAGAGAATCATGAAACGAGCCTGTGGCAATGTAACCAAGATAATGGTCACTGTTCCTGAGTTATATTTCATTTTTTGACAGCTCAGTCCATTGAATATTTCCTATATAGAGTAGCCCAAATATTCTCAAACAGCAGTCCCTTTGAAATAGTAGTCAAACTATTGACCTTCAGCAGTATGTATGTCAACCCATTTATCTATTTAATAGAATTTCGGCCATTTAGAGAATAGATTATATGTCAATCAGAAACGAATAGACCTACATCAGCAAAAGCGTGAAACTTGATTTTTACATTTAACGATCGTTATTCTATGGCACTTGTATTTTCGAATACCTTTGCCATGGACCACAGGTAACACTTAATAATTGGACTCTTCCAAATCAATAGATTATATTTATAGTCTGTTGTTGTTGTTGTTGTATGGATTCTTATTGCTTTGAATGCGTAAGGAGGAACAACCTGAAACAGTGACCAGTAGCTGTAACAATCACTTTTATACAAACCCCTCTCATCTAACTCGTTTTGTTCCTTGTAACACAGCTTTATCGTCCCATGATCTGATTTCAGTTTTTGTTCAAACGGTTATTCCTAATATGCACGCGATCTGATTCGACATCAATACAATTAGCATTCACTTTGTCTGTGGCTATCTATCCTTCGGGATTCTTATTAAACGCAAAAGAATAAAAAGAGTGGGCTTGTTAAAATGGTGGCACGAATGCTAATATTTAGGGAGATTGGAAGATAAATTCAAAATAATTAAGGGGTGTGCAAATTATCTGTACATTGAAAGTAGTAATCCGCTCACTAGATTGCATGCAGTAACGTAGTGTCCCCCGGGACAAGGCCATCGTGTTGTAGTCGCTTTTCTTTTACTTCAACTGCTGGTAAATAAAAAGGGGCGGGCTCAAAGGGGTGCGATATCAAAGCTGTCATGCTCATTGAAATCCAGGTGAATATGCCCACTGAACTTGATTTCATGATGTGAGGTGATTCCCAAAACAACTGTAGTGGTATGATCACATATTTCTCTCATATAACTTTTCAGGATTAAAGTTTGTGAGACAGTCAGTGTGAAAGTCAATGAGTAAGCCTTAGGTCAGATATGAAGATGTGTATATGTAACAGATCCGCTACACAAGTTTGTTGGGACACCTATTGGTAATTCTCATAGCTAGCTGAAAGGCAAATTGTATAGCTATCGCTGTATGGGTCATCCCCGCACGACACTCTGGTTCGCGAAAGCATGAGAAATGACTTTGTCATACATTTTGTTTTACTGATTGTACAGGAGACAAGGGTGAGCAAGAAATTCAACGTTTGGCATACAGTGTCGAATAGCTGTCACTCTCAGTATTCGTCCTTTCGATAAAAGTACATCCGAGGTCTTATATCAAATTTTACGTAATATACTTCTGAAATTTGTCTGTAAATGTTTTTTTTCATCGTGAACACCATCACTTAAAGTTATTGCATCTATAAAGAGTTATATTCATCACGACTCGAAATTGAAAGTGTGTAGGCGTGTACGAGAATGTCGTGACAGGGAACAAGAAAACTTCTGAGTCACAAGCACCTTGTCTAACAACTGCCTAGATGACACCTAGGAGTGTTCGCTTCTGTAACGTTGTGCGATTACAAGGTACAAAACATGATATATCCCGCCTTGATTATGCTCTCCCTGCTTCTGTCTACCTGTGGAGTCCATGCAAGTAAGTACATATTTTCGTACAGTACATACGCGAGCAACATTCTGTTTTTAAATATTTAATTAAGGATGCACGGGGCTCTAGATGACAAGATATAATTTGATTTACTATTGAATTCTGCAGAAAACCAACGTTTAGTATTGCCATATTAGAGTGATAATTTTAGGCATGTGTGAGAACCAAATACAACTATCTGATTCTCAGGTAGGACTAAACAGCATCGTGAACGGCTGTTACCAGTCCCGCGCTTGTGTTCAACTTCAACCGTGAAGACTGCCTTTTCGATCGAAAATGCCCGTTCTTAATCAAAATTTCGACAGCTGCACACATAAGTGGCATTCACGTCTCGTCTCAGTTTCTCGTAGGGACTTGACGAAAAGTTCGTTGAAAACTGTCAACGTTGCTCAATCTGTCCATCACCGTCAGAACACGACGACATCACAACAGAAGTCGGGAGTATCGATTAGCACACAAAAATAAAAGCAGACCGTTCAGATATCTTGACGGAATTTTAAAAACATACGCATTTGTTTGCAAAAGGGTGCGGTCACGTACCGAACACACGTTCCAGAAGCCAAACTCTGGTGAAGAAAGTTGAACGCTCGGTGTTGTTATCCAGGAAGATGCGTGCGTCCATGATTTTGATGTACACCCGTAATGTGACAAACAATGCGTGCGATTTGGAAACGGAAAATACATTCGCAGTTGCCTGAAAACCAGGGAAATATTAAAATAAAATAAAATAAAATAAAATTAAATATTTTAAAAATAAAATAAAATAAAATATTGACATTTATTACAAACCTTATTTTTAACAGATTATTGCGTTGTAGCTGAATTCGACGGTACAGACGGTGAACTTAGCCCTTACGTGACTGGACCTTTTCTGAGCAATCTGAGATCCATGACTGCAAGCATGTGGATGAAAACATGTGATTTCGCCAGCAGGGCAACGTTATTATCTTACGCTGTAACTAATCAAAGTGAAGAATTGGTCATAAATTACAATGCAACTTCAATCCGTACGGTGATCAAAGGACACAGCAAGTCAATAGCACTGAGTATTGCTGATTGCTCATGGCACCACATTTGCTTGACATGGACCTCCCAAAACGGTGACTGGAAGTTCTATCATGACGGTGTCCGTTTCACGGAGAGTACGGATGTAGCGAAAGGTGAGAACGTGACAGGTGGAGGCAAGCTAGTGTTGGGTCAGCGATTACGCAGCTTTGGTGGTGAATTTATGCCAGAGGAAGCATTCTGCGGGAGTTTAGCAGAATTCAACATTTGGTCAATTAATAAAGATGATGACGAACTAGATGCAATTTACCATGATCGAAGAATAGGCGCAGACCAGTTTACATGGAGTTTTGCGAGTTATCTGCTCATAAAAGGACAAGTATATCGTAAGTATAGACATATTAGAGACGTTTAGTTGCACCCGTATCCGTAGCGAGAGCGCAACTCAGCAGGCGTACGTTTTGCACCGTTTCGGATCAGGACAAACGCACCCGACTCACAGAGTCCCGTTTACAAGAGAATAACATTGTTGCTTTGATATCTGGTTTATGGAACATGGTGACAAAAACTTTAAATACTGATATTTTAATTTGTGTTTGAACAACCTTACTAAGGTTTTCGATTTCCTCTGTCGGGGCACTTTGGCTTAGTTCAGCGCAGCTTTACATGTATATCCTTTGTGTAACGTAAAATTGGTTTGTCAAGAATACGTTGCTTCAAAATATCTGTCGTGACATAAAAAGAAGCTGGAACTGACGACGAGCGATGGTGTAGAACATGAACTTTTTTTATTGAATACGTAACCATGGCTAAGCCTCACGGTCCAGCCACTGATACATCAGTCTGTGAGTCTACCTGTGAGTGTGGTTACGTGAGTCATTATATCTGCCTGAGGTAGTCCTGTCTCTCCCTCTGCCGTTTTTGAATGTCCATTTACACAGTTTCGTGGTTGTCGGATACCGATGCCATAAAGAACAATAACATCATATACAATATTTTGATTTCAACTGACATTAGAAAAGATACAAATTATCACTGGCCAGTGCGTGGCAAATCTTTGCTTTCGTCCACTTTACATCGTACATTTATTATAGGCCGTAAACAAGCAGAACGGAGATCAACTGTTGAAACATAGTGACAACTCTTTATAGTATCAGGCTAAGCATGCGCCTTGGGGAAATATATTTGGTCTCTCAATTTGTCTGTAAACATTTGATCTACCACTTGGGGGAGGGGGGGGGCTCATTTTAAAGCTTTTTGAGTGAGACATTTTTTCACTGTCTAATTTTTTCGAAAAACGGAAATATATTTTCCCGAAAAAAGTTAACACGGGGATGGCAGCCCTTTTGAATTTCAAATATCTATAAATGCTAGGTATTTTGTCTCCCTAGTACCAAATTCGCACAGTGATTCTTCGTTTGCATTCTTGATTTTTTAAAATTAAATGGTTAACAGTTTCATTGAGGAAAGATTGAGTGAATAGTTTAGGTCTTCCATTTTCATTTTTCATTGCCCTACAACCTTAAAGTCAAAATAAAACTGGAAGATTCAAAATTCACATTCGTTTATGTACTTGATATTGTGACGTATATCTTTATAACCTGATCCCAATGATGTCTAAGTCACGTATAAGCTATTGATCTTTGATCTTAATGCCAATCGATTCCGCCATCACGATGCGAGTGTTGACGCCAATATTGACGGGGATTTGTGTTCCTTGAAGGCCCACTGGGTCTACAACAAAAACGTGACTCGATCCATATCCGAAATTGGATCGACTATTGTACATATATAATAATAATAATAATAATAATAATAATAATAATAATAAGAAGAAGAAGAAGAAGAAGAAGAATAGTCGTGCCAGAGACTAACTAACTACGCATGCATGGTTAAATATATTATGCGAGTAACCGGACGTGTACCCGACTAAATTTTTGTTCCCCCTGTTTTTGAGTGCTTATAAGGAAACAAATATGACACATGCAAAGTCTTATTTTATCTCCCCACTTATAAAATACGTGCCATTATCCTGTAAAGATTAAAGTCTTCCTTGTAACTGATACAAATTATCGTTGTCAACACGCCATTAAAAAGAAAAAAAAGAGAGAAAAACTGCCACGCATATGAACGGGGACTCACGCCATGAATGCTGCGATAGAACTCACATTTAGAAAAGCGCCCTCTGTGTCAATGATTAGATGCAAATTAGCAGTTTTCAGCTTGCAATGCTGGATGCTCGGCAGTACAGTCGCTATGGCAACGATAATGACGGCATAATACGTCCCCTATTTAACACAGTGAGTGATTATCATGGTAAATACAAACTATTATGCACAAAATTTGTCATTTATAACCAACTTCTTGACAAATTATAAAGGAAATTTATATCTGTCCGGGTCTGACAATAGGCCCTAGAGATACGAGTCTGACAAATCGTGTGTGAACTTGGAGCATCATTTGGTGATCGAGTAATGCGTGGTGGTATTACTAACGTATATAGCATATAACAATTATTTTTTCATGTATTCTTTCTTACCAAGAACGAGTACTATTATTGCCCGTTAAAATGTCGACTGTACATCTTGATACGGAAATAAAATCTAATTAGTACCTCTTGCGCGATACAAAGCGCTAATCCCTATGATGATAATGATAACGATAATGATGATGATGATGATGATGATGATGATGATGATGTTGGTGATACTAGTCGCACCAGCGGCTGACCGACTACGCATGCGCAGGTTCAATATACTACCCGAGTAACGGCAAATGTCCCCGACTAAATTCAGTGAGGCTACCATATTTTTTGAGAGCTTGCAAAGAAACAAATACGAAACATGCAAAGTATTAGTTTTAAGATGCTATGAATAAAATATATCACTGCCATTAACCAGCTAGTATTAATCTCACACTCGTCATTGATACGATGTTCCGATACCACCTAAAAAAGAGAAAACTGCCGTGCATTTGAACTGGACACACAATCAGCGTTCCCATGTAGAAGAGCTCCCTCTGTGTTAATATCTACAAAAATTGACAGTTTTTAGACTGGACGCTGGTTTTTAGCTTGCAATTGGAAATTTGATGGTACAGTCGCTATACTTGCAACGCTAATGATGAAACAATACATGTACGTATATTATTAAACACAACAGGTTGTTATATCATGCTAAAAAGTACGAAGTTATGTCAAACATTTTGACTTATTAAACAGAAAATCTCTACCTGCCCGGGTCTGACAAAGTGTACGTGTATGAACTGTTCTCATCAGAGCGTAAACTTTCTGTTGTATTTACTGTTTACGCAACGCGTAGTTGTTCTACTGAATGTAAATAGCGAGTGAAAATATTCTATTTTATTCTATCTTATTACTAATCATGAATCAATACTGTTATTGGTCGTGTAAGCTTCGACCGTGCATCTTTAGACGGAAATAAAATTTCTAATCTTAACCTCTGGCGCGACACTAAGGGCTGAGCCCTATATGATGTTAACAAATATGTCACAATTTTGGCTGTTTTGGTAAGTAAATTGTTATCATGCGACTTTTAATGCAGTCATTCTTCAATGGAAGACGATCTAACATTGCTCAAACATTGCTTAATTATTTT
>LD349891.1:64984-75095 GCA_001465055.1 Ptychodera flava | reverse complement strand
TTAACATTCCAAAAGCAAATTTATGTATGGGTCAGAGAAGTTTTAAATATCGTTCATCGCAAGTATGGAATTCTTTACCCGGTGCATTAAGACATGCTCCAAATACAACAACGTTTAAGGTGAAAGTGAAACAATTTATAAAAGAAAATGTTCCTCTGTAATTAGTAATTAGCTTTGTTGTTTTTTGAGATTTTTGCTCTTTATTTGAGCCCCGACGAAAATTACTCCTTGAGTAACTCGGTCGCTCAGTAAAAGTGTAAATAAATAAAATAAATAAACACTAAGGGCTGAGCCCTATATGATGTTAACAAATATGTCATAATTTTGGCTGTTTTGGTAAGTAAATTGTTATCATGCGACTTTTAATGCAGTCATTCTTCAATGGAAGACGATCTAACATTGCTCAAACATTGCTTAATTATTTTTTCAACAGTTGTGGAACACCAATATTCTCTTTGTCCATTTCAACCATCATCAGGTGAGTTTGATTTTGATCTCAGATGAATACGGCTATAGGAAAATTATGTCACCATGTATAAAAGATACAGTTCTTCTGTACACTTCTTAGTACATAGGGAAGTTTCAGGCCATTTAGACTTTACGACATTGGCTTAAGGTAAGGTTATTGGAGTTCACTTACAACCATAGTGAAACCATTGATCTGGTGGCACCCGATTTACCGATCGCATTGTACACAAAAAGCTGATAAATATTGTAACGGTATTAACTTAAGCTTATTTGTGGTAGGGGTCGATGCACTACAAGGCATCCCACACAAACCCAGTGATTTACAGAAACAACCATGGTCAGCACTACACGCTTCTCGTATATAATACCAGATGGCAGATCGCGATTCATCCACTGCTTCTCGCCGAGCGATATGCAAAGTGAATGCCCTAATGGTTCCTTTACGCTGTATTCTCAGTAATCCTATATTAATCTATATTTCAAGGTTATGAACCGGTTCAAGCCCTCCAGTCAAGCTTTTTGGTCTCAGTTGCTGCATATTGCTTATACAATACGCCTTGCATTACTAAATGCGTACATGATTTTTTTAAAGCGACTGAGAATCCCTCACTACAGTGCCCACTAGGGGTCATAAGAAACTACGATTCTACAAATGGAATGGAATCTGTGACCTGGTCATTTTCACAAGTAACTTCAGGCGATTTGAATGTAACTTGTATCCCTGAATCTGGCAGTGACTTTGCAGCCGGTAAAACTCTCGTGTCTTGCGAAACAGGAGGCCCCTCTGAAAACACCTCTTCTTGCTCCTTTATTGTGAAAGTGCGAGGTAAGCTTTTTTCAAATCTCTGTAACCGATTTTTGCTTGTGTACTTAGGAATAGTTTTCTTACTCGACTAAAGCACAGCATTTTATTATCTATAGCACAAGGTCAACTTTCGGCAGAATAAAGAGTTGGTTTACCATGAGATATTTCTGATTCTTCGTAGAAACCGAATGTAATTTGTCTTGTCTAAGTTTATCGGTTATTGGCTTTATTTCACATTCAACTACTAGTATATAACCATGCTCTGCCTGTCGCATTTTGATTGGTCGAGCTTAACCACGTGATTGACCACAAATACTCAATAACGTTCTGTTTATATGCCCGTGAATATGATTAATCAGATTAACAACTCAAAGTATCGTAACTTTACAGCTCAAACTTAATCATAATCAATCACAAAATAAAATATTAAAGCACTTGTGGGCCAAGTTGAGATACTTTTTTCTGAAAATATATCCGGATTTGCCATTTTTTTACAGCGCGCGTGACAGTGCATCGCATATCGCTCAGTTCTGGGGCCCAGTTGTCGTTCGCTCCGGAAATTTTAGCAAATTTTGACGGATTTCTTCGGTTCATCTGTAATATAATGGAAATAACAGACTTCGCTCTGACCATTTACGTTTATTTGTGGGCGCGGGCTCGAGGAAAGCAAAATTAATGGACTCGGCAAGCCTCGCCCGTTAATTTTTGGCTTTCCTCTCGCCCTTGCCCATAAATAAACGTAAATGGTCAGCGCGTCACCCGTTATGTATATATTAATGGATCATGTTTTGTGTCAACAGATATGATACCGCCTTATATTGCGTGCCCGCCATATATTGCAATAGTCGCTGAACCAGGGAGAAGAGAAGCCGCTGTAAATTGGTCATCTCCGTACGCATCCGACAATTCAAAAAACGTTACTGTGTCAGGAAGCCATGTATCCGGAGATACATTTTTTATTGGTGTGACAGTTGTCTCATATAAAGCTGTAGACCGTTCGGAAATGAAGGCAAAATGTTCCTTTAATGTGACAGTTAGAGGCAAGTACATCGGCCATATACATCTAAAATTCTCCTTTATATATCCCACAGGTGAATAATTCACTTTCAGTACGTTCGATCTCTTTTATATGATTTGCAGTTAGAATGTTGAAAATTGGAATTAACAACAAGCCAACAGATTTTTTGGTTACAATGATCAGCCACATTGCAAACATCAGGAAGTTTGCTGACACTGTAATTATCTTCATGTGGTGAGAAATTCATATTAATAATGGACACATGACCTTCCAATATACAAATGTTATTAAAGTTAAATAGAACATTGCCCCTTCACCTTAAGCTGAGGTTATTTTCACTCTTGCACTTTCATTTCTAAACCCGTCTTTCTCCTTTTTAGATGTGGAAAAACCTGTTGTTATTTGCCCGTCAAGCATCGAACAAAGCACATACCTCGATGTGGGTAGTATCCAGTTATCATGGCCACCTCCGAATGCCACTGACAATTCTGGTACTGTCAAGGTGACTGGTAGCCATGACCCTGGCAATAATTTTACTATCGGCGTCACCACAGTGTTATACCTAGCTGAAGATGTTTCTGGTAACATGGCGGAGTGCTCATTTTTCGTGAATGTGACAGGTACGTTTCAGAAAAATAATCAACACAACGATAAAATGAAATATATATTTTAGGAGTGTTTTGGCATATCGTGTTATTGCCGTAGATATTACAGAGTGCCAAAAATTTGGCGTTTCGACGGTTTGGTCAACATATAACCCAACTCATTGCAGGGGCGAACAACACATACCTCCCAAATTCTCTTTAATAGTACAAGGAGCTCCTTAATGACATCCAGAAGGATAAATTCACTCAAAACATTTGTTCGTTTCCAATTCCTAAACATCTGAACAGATACTAAAATGACAAAAATCATTGGTTTTGATATCTTCAAGAAAATATTTTGAGAAAATATATTAGTTTAATTAAGTCCTTACAAACGCCAATAACATGTTAGAAATGACGTTCAAACAGTTTTAGTTTTCATTATCATTGAGACGCTTGTATGAAAATATGAGGCCAAGATACTTAAAACGCCACAATTATTGACTTTTTCTCTATTCAGTACATTATTCATCCATTTAGTTTTATTGGACTTTTTGCTTTACTCAAAAAAGAGACTTCTTTCTAGCTTATTACAATAGGTTGCTCCCCTTTTTACTCTGGTATCCTGTGATTTCACGCCCTTTTGCTAATCAAAGAAATCAATTATCACTAACCAGTCCTTAGAGTAATAGCTATTTTCCTTTCATTTTTATTTCTCAAACACACTTTCCAAAATCAATGAAGCTCTCGCGAGACTCCTGATTGGTGATTTGAACGGAATGCCAGCGAATATATCAAAAGTAGAGGTAAGAAACGGTCTATGTTTTATATATCGTTTACTAAATGCCTTTGACAAAGAGTGTTTAATTAAAGAAATGGTGATTATGGCGCCTCGTATGATAAGGTGGTCTATGTATCTGAATGTACGCTCACGGCAAGTGAAACCTGCCATGCGAAAGGAAAATTAACACTTGGATGTCCTTTGTATAGATTATTGGATCTCTGGAAAGATTATCGAATGACATGTCAAAATTTCCAAATGCGAATGTTTCTGTAGAAGAAATAGAGGCACTGGCTAAAGGTAAGAGTTGATTTTAGGAAATGCGGATGAAGTCAAGGGGACTTGGTTTGGGTTCCCTGCGTCTGTTATTCCACGTAGTTATGTCAGATATATGCCTGAACCAATTCCTTTCAAACTTGGCATAAGGATAATACACTTTGACATACATATGCGCATCCATTGTTTTGGATGTGGCTCGCATAATTAGTGCTAATTTGCATAAATAGTGATTTTGCAAAATTTGGAATGTGTACAGATGTTGGACACACAGAGCCGTAATAGCAAACACTGTCAGTATTGTGTCAAGTAATTGGTTATTTGAATATATAATAACTTTTCATAAATTAAGAGCTAGTGCATTACATACCTAATTCTGTTGAACTTTGTAAAAGGACATGACTTTATACCATTTATACTAATGTCTTCTTGTTAACAATCCAATCAAATACGGGCAGCGCTCAGAAACAGGTCTTTGGCACACTCAGTTCTTCTTTCACGTGCATCATATCGACTTCAATTTAGGTACTTCCACTGAGAAATTCCCTATTAAAAGCGGGGACTATGCCGTGGTCAAGGACTTGTATTATACTGGAATTGTGCATATAAAATGGTTAATATGTATTGCAGCACATTCATCGTACATCTTTGATAGTATTGTAACTATCTGATATGTATCATCAACAACTATAAAAGGATTGGGCGATAGTTAGAAAAATCAAGAGTCTTAAAAAAAGCTTGCCAACGGATGATGTTAAATGACAATGGCAAGAAAGAATTTTACAAGATTTTAGGGACACCAATAACGGAACGTTAAAATGTCAACAGAAATAATATTGTGGGACACTTTGTCAGTCAGTTAGAGTAAGGTAACAAGATATAATAGAGGCGATAAAATGTTTGCGCGTCTTGCCAACTATGTTATCTGCTTTAATCAGTACAATATAAGGAAAAGCGATTGTCATACTTTATGTGTTGACCTCATTCATGACATGAACATACTTCATCTGTCGATCTTAACGACGACATATAAGAACATTTGAGTAATGTGTGTATACACAAATATATTATACCCTGCACGAATATGAAGCAGCAGAGGTGGCTTTTGTAGTTTCCTTTATTACGCTCTGGCGTTGATAAATATTCCGAAAGTTGTATACCTTATCCAACAGTGGTATCTTCACACATGAGTGATGTACGTGAAAGTCATAGCTGTTGCTGGTTAAGGCTCTTTGTATCTCACTCCGAGAGCAAAGAAAATATGTTGCCCATATAGCTTTCTATATTTTCGATTCGACACACAAGAGAGGAATTTCAATTGACGTAAGTCATACCACCGACCGATTGCAGATGGAAATATATTTAGAGATGTCCAAAAACTTACGAGCATTTTGGCATCATCAAAAATCAGGTTAAAACGAGCAGGTGGAAATTGTTGTTATTCTTTATCCATGAGTTGACAAATTATTAGAGTATGAGAACGATTCTTCTGAATTTTGATAACTTATTATGTAAACACCACTGATTGAAAGCTAGTCTAGTATACTTATATCAGCGTGTCATTAAAATATGTCATTTGCATATCTTACAGACATAATAGAGTCAATAGAGGAAGGAATAACATTTTTTCAGAACACTGCAATCGTGAGTGACACGAACAAAACAGATAAAGATCTGTTGATGAAATCTCTTCTGAAGACAATGGAAGACCTAGCAAAGTTTGTTCTACGCTACACTAAGTCTGGCAGTGGTCCTGTCGTATTGGAAACCCCTGGCATGCATGTAAACTTAGAGACCGATTCTGCGGAGAAACTTTCAAATTGTTCAGTCATGATTGGAGATGGAAACGGGTTTAGCCTCCCATCGATTGAAAACCTGTTTCCCAATTTGAGCTCAACGGACACTATCAACAGAATTGTGAGTACATACGCTGAATATATACTACGAGGCAAATGTAAAAATGTACTGAGAAAACGACATTGATAACCATGGAAACCACCTTTATTGTACGAGTTATTACAGACTGATGTGGTTGTCTGATTTGAAATTCATGAACGGCAGCCGAGATTGTGTAGACATGGTTGTCGTACGTACATTCTTAAATACATATAGATGGAACAGATGATTTTTAAGAGTAAACTTAAATTGGACATTACGAGGCCGTCTTTAATTACCAACAGGTTACATGGTTAAATACATCATGGTTCAAAAGTGGAAACATCGCCAACACAAATGTGCTGAGTTTGTCCTTTACAACGAGAGAAGAAAATGAACTCAAAGGTATTTATGTACACACTTTTTTGCCACTTAAAATTTGATATATAAAGAATTCTAGTCATTTTGCACTAAATAGCAGTAAGGCAGGCATGAAATAGCGATATATATCTACATGTATATTACATCACTTTCGCAGTATTAGAATGCTTCTAATTTTTTCTATTTTACTATCGTCTAGTGACTGGCATTAAGGAAAAGCTCAAGATTGTCTTTGCCAGCGACGCTCCAGCACTTGACGACTATACACGGATAGAAGGTGTATATCATGAAGCTGATGACGTCACATTCTTTCAATCTGAAGTTAATGTGAGTGAATTAGAATATTATATACACATGATGCATATATATCTATATCTATCTATCTCTCTCTCTCTCTCTCTCTCTATCTATCTATCTATCTATCTATATATATATGTATATATATATATATATATATATATATATATATATATATATATATATATATATATATATGATAATAATAATAATAACTGGGCCAGATCCAGAGCGAAATCAAACCATAACATTTTTGCACTCAAAGTGTTATTTTCTATTTATCCGTTATAGATGTTATTGTTGTTCCACGCGGTCATTATCAGGCTGGAAAGTAATATATCTTTCTGTGGAAATAGTACAGCGTATATCTTCAATGACAGTGTTGAATATATGTCTGAATTCAAAGGTTATGAGTTTTCTGTGGATTTCCAGTTTTGTGGTGATAATGCGACTATTTTCGTCCCTGAATATTACTTCTTGAGGACTGGACAGTATTACCTGGTCTTTACATTAAAACAGAGTAAGTCACAACTTACCCATGATATATATTTGTAGAAGCGCTCATTCACATGACGTTTTGTGTCTGTGCCTCCCTGAAATGCATCCTTGTGCGCATGACAAGTGTACTGTTAAATTTGACAATTGTGTTTTTTGCAAGACAAGATTTTATTCATTCGAACTTGCGTAATTTCAATTGCAATTTTATTTACAGGTTTGCTTCCGACTGCAGAGCGTGATCTCAAGATCTCCATAACAGTGAAGTGTATCGCATGTACTTATCTGAGTGAGTCTGCTATCTGGAACAGAGACGGTTGTAGGGTAAATGTGCCAATGCGGTATACTTGTATAGGAGTTGTACTCAGTGCGCAACCCTTTGTCTCTTGACAGGAAATGACAACTATATTGGAAAACACAGTTTGTAAAAGAATACAAAAAATTGTCATGCTTTGAGCATTAAACGGAAACGCGACTTCAAAACATTTTGCCACAAGAGAAATTCAAGTAGTCAGTCAGATCTTGGCTGGGGGCAAAGAATTACCGTGCTCGGTAACTGTTCAATGTTGAATCCCCTTTGAGACAAAAGAGATGATTAATGTAGATTCTTGTTATAGTGTTTATGATGAGAAGTATTAAGAGAAATTCAAAGTGTTAAACAAGAGACATGCATGTATTATGTTTGACTATTACCAGGTTTTTCATAATTACCAGTTTCGTTAAAGAAGCAAGATAGCATATAGTCTGAGTCCATCATTACAATTGCAAACGAATCCATTTTCACTGTTTTCTCTATTTCTCTAGGTGTCACCGGTATCCAATTTGACCGCTACTGTTTGTCTTTGTAATCATCTGAACACATTCACAGTGATGGAATAGAACATGTGATGTAATGGAAATGAATGTCAAGAAAAAAGATTGTGAAACCGTGAACCATCTTGTAAAGTGTTACTAATCTTGAACGAAAGAATCATGTATAATCATTGGTTTCCTATTCACGTTGCTATTTAGCCTCACATTGAAATGCTAAAAATATTTGAAAGTTTTTTACTTCGTAACAAAGGGTGAAGATTAGGATTACATTGTTAGAATGTATGTGCGCTCGAACGTCTCAGAGTGTGAATTTTATTTGAATATATACGTTAGATAAACACAATATTTAAATAACGTTTAATTTCATGATCTTATTTGTTGATGAACTGTTTAAAAGATGGTTGGAGGATTGAAAAAACTCTATAGAACTGCACTAATATTTTCATTAGTTAACAGTTAAGGGCTATCAATAATTTCACCGACACATACATGTGTCATCTACACGAGAAGTTTTTTCTTGCAATTGTATAGTAAAGCTTACTTTTGGACTGTTTTCCGTATTGACAGCGTTCTTTCCCGCTCTAATAACTTTAAAGACTTCATTAGAATTCCCGCACGAAATTTACATACAGTTCAAGATTACTTTGGAACATTCGAATTCAATTTCTGCTCATCGCAATGAAAAGCTTAAATATGTAAAGTCGAGAAAGATTAACATAATATTGTCAAGATTTTTACTGTGAAATGCATTTAATTATTTGCTTTAACATTTTATTTTGTTGATAACTCACCATATTAAAATATCAAAGGAACACGTACAATTGAACGGTAAGATGTCGAAAATTGCTGTACTCATAGGACCATTCGTGCTGTAAATCAAAGGTACAGTCTTTTATTCTGTTCGTATATTCCTTTTTCATACTGCGGGATGGTGAACGATAAGACGCACATGATAAAATCAGACTAGTCATTGTGTTGATATCTTTTTATTTAATTACTTAAACTTTTGTCATTTTTCATGAGTAAAATTTTCAAATGAGTACGAACAACTTTTATTGATAAATAAGATCATTTGCATCTTGTTAACATTCAGTCATGTCAATTAATCAGTTAATTGAAATCAGTCATGTAAACACAAAAATCATGATATATCGAGTCAAACTGAACCATTCTATGCAAGGTTGAGCTCCGTAATCGTACGATATTGTGGGTACCTCGTCGCCGGCCAGGCTGTGAGCATAGGGGGTCGCCTACGTGTCCGTCCCCAGGGGTGGGTAGGTGTTTTGTTGTATTGCTTATAAAGGTTTATTCTACCAACCTTTGGTGTTTTGGTCTTGCACTGCCCTTGACAATCTTGCGTAAACGTTTTAACAGCATGCTTCATCTATTATCTGACCAGTTTGATTGCCTAGTTCGCCAAGCAAGCAGGGGCAGTAATTTAGTCTATTATCTGATGAGTTTGAGTGCCTGATTTGCCAAAGTAAGCAAGGGTAAATCACTAATCTGTGGACGCTGAGCTGTCACCAGATTATCACCGGATTAACTTTGACAAAGTCAACAACGAGCGCACCAGCAAGTTATAATTGGGCAAATTAATCTTTTTATTTTGAGTAGCTATTAAAATACATCGTATAGTAAATGAGTCACCCGGTGTTATCGCCGCTGCATGGTTGGGTCGTATCGCTAATTGTAAAGATGTAGGCCGCATCAAAATAGTCTTCAACTATATTGATGCAGTCCGCATCCTCACTGCTCGCAATACGATCCAACTATATGGTGATAACCTGGGATCTTCTCACAAAGTTATGACCGGCAGCAGTTTAAATTGTTTACTTATGTGGTTGGTCTTTAATCAACTATACATGGCACGGCTACATAAAAAGGAGATGTAAATCACATGAGTCCAATGCTCTACTGTCCTGCTTTCAAAAAAATTTCCCCTAGTGATATTCAAGAGGGTGTACGTCACCTCCGTTGATGTTTTACTCTGAAAAGAAACCTCTCATTATCTGATTAATCACAATGTCTTTTTATTGTCTGAAGAGAAAAATACACTGTTACAGAGGGCATTGACTTTGACGTCAATTCTGCATAAAGGTCAATAACCAGGTTCAGACTTGTTAATTATGTGCGATGGCGATAATTACTGTAAGAAATCTAGCAAATACGCAATTGCTCTGGTGTTTATAGTCTTGGCCATTGATACATGTGGGTACCTTGGCAACAAATACGTTATTATCAGGGAGAGACAGTCATGACGAGTTTGCATTTCATTAGCATGTAAATAGGGATTGTACAGAGGATTGAATTGTATATAC
>LD349891.1:41618-58971 GCA_001465055.1 Ptychodera flava | reverse complement strand
AAATTTATTCCAAACCTTGTTCTTTTACAGATCATTGCGTTGTAGCTGAATTTGAGGGTACGGACGGTGTTGTCAGTCCTTACGTGACTGGGCCTTTTCTGAGCAACCGGAGATCCATGACTGCATGCTTATGGATGAAAACATGTAACGCCACCAGGAGGGGAACGTTATTATCTTACGCAGTAACTAATCAAAGTGAAGAATTGGTCATAAATTACAATGCAACATCAATGTGTACGGTGATCAAAGGACACAGCAAGCAAATAGCACTGAATGTTGCTGATTGTACATGGCACCACGTTTGCTTGACATGGACCTCCCAAAACGGTGACTGGAAGTTCTATCATGACGGTGTCCGTTTCACGGAGAGTACGGATATAGGGAAAGGTCAGAATTTGACAGGTGGAGGCGGGCTAGTGTTGGGTCAGAAATTACGCAGCTTTGGTGGTGAATTTGTGCCAGAGGAAGCATTCTGCGGAAGTTTAGCAGAATTCAACATTTGGTCAATTAATAAAGATGATGACGAAGTATATGCGATAAAAAATGATCGTGGAATAACAGCAAACTTGTTTACTTGGAACGATCCTATATATCTGTATATAAGTGGACATGTATATCGTAAGTATAGAAATGATAGAGAAGTTAAGATTGCACCCTTAGCGAGAACGCAACGTAGCAGGCTTACGCGTAACGTTTTTCACCGATTCGGAATTAGACGTGCCGACTCACGCAGCCGACTCACACTGTATCATTGACTAGAGAACTTTGCTCTGACATCTGGTTTATAGAGCACAGTGACATAAACTTCAAATACTGAAATTTTCATTTATGTTTGAACAACCTTACAAAGCCATGGTTGTAAAACAAACGCTAAGGTCTGCCGTCGTATGCGATTCCACAGCAGGAGGTACTTTCACTCTCTTCAGCGAAACTTTATATTCTTTTGTAACCTAAAATACCGCCAAATAAGACGGCATTCGAAAAAAAGCAATGTCAGCAATACGAAATAAAAGCTAGCGTTGAACATCAAGTTTATTGCGAAGTGAGAGTAAAAATTGCTCTCGGAAAAGATTAATGTTAAAAGTGACTATTTCATGTTGAAAGCGCGTACAATAATAATAACATGATAACATTGCGCATAATGTGATGACTTAATCCATTTACGTTCCGTTCTTATTATTGTATCACCCTAATCACTCTTCGTTTGAACGACATGTAGAACCATTAATTTTGTTTCGAATTAACGCGCGCCTACCTGAAGTAAAATTGTTTGGCAATCACTTATAAACAACATTCTTAAACCGAGTGCGTTTGAAAACGAAATTTAAATGTTTTGTTCGATTCGAAAGGGAGGTTGTTAGTGCGAAATCCGTTTGTCAACGACACGTAGCGTTTAACTATCTTTCTTATCATCCACTTTACGAGGTACGTTAATGATACACTGTAAACATGCCATGCGAGAAGAACTGTTGCAATATACTAGTAGTAAGTGAGTAATGATTATAATATCAGATTAAGGAAGAATGGGCCTTGAGGACATATATTCGGACTCTCACTTTGCTACACACTTCTAGGGTACCACTTTTGGGGCTCATTGAAAGCTGTTCGAGTGAGAAATTTTTCAGTCTTATTTTTTCGAAAAACAGATATGATTCTCCACCATAATTTTTTTCTCGAAAAACTTAAATATATACTTCCACCATAAAGTTAACGCAGGGATGGTAGCCTTTTTAAATTTCAAATATTAGTGTCGGTAAATGTGAGGTAATTTCTGTCTCCATTTCCAAATTTGGAGTGATCCAGCATTTTCATTCTTGATTTAAGAATGAAATGTTGAAACGTTTCTTTGAGGAAAGTTAAGTGAAATGTTTAAGTCTTTCACTTTCGGGGCACATACACATACTAACTTAAAGTCAACCTTTTTAGAAAACTGTGAGATAAAATACTCAGATTCATTAAATGTACTGCATATCATTGTGATGTATCTTTCTTTAACATCATCCCGCCGATGACTAAATCACGCATCGGCTATCGATCTTTTATCTTCCTGCCAATCGATTCCGCCATCATGATGTGAGTCTTGACCTCAATATTGACGCGGATTTCGTGTTTCTTCAAGGGCCATCGGATCTGTAACAAACACCCTACTCGATGCGTACGCACGCGAATAAGACGAGTAGCGTCTTCAAACCGTTGCTGATAGCCCATCTTTGAAGCGTAAAACCGACAGGGGAAATCAACCCTTACCTGAGTCCTTGGGATTTAAATAAGAAATAACGAGGAATAAGATGACAAAAACATAAGTACGTCGGTCGGAAAGTCGTATCGCTGTAAGAGGACAACGTGACGCCCAATCACAGGATTAAAGGCCTGAAAAGTAACTCCTTTTTCGATGCATGAGACATCTGCTGAATAGTCAGGTGAATAGTCGGTGAATAGTCATTGTTAAAAAAATGACAGGAAGTATACCCCAAGGATTACATTACTTGAAATGAAACAGTAAATTACTTACGTGAAACTCGAACAGCTGAAGTGAAGCACTCAATTTGAGAAAACAGGCCATGCGCACGTCCGAACATTATTAGTGAAACCTATAAATTGTGTTTGCTTTCTAAAGTAAGACGCCAATAATCAGAATAGAAGTAATACATAAGGATGATAAACCGAGATTTTCTGTCACATTATGTTCGTTTCCCTTTCAGGCATATTCTTTAGATTAAAACGACCAATGTACTAGATAGTCATCGCACTCTTATTTTTCTTTGTACTTGCAGTAATATTGAGATAAAGATTTACCAAAATAAACATCAGAATGATAAACATTGTTTGATTGCAACAAAACCATCGTTCTGGCAGCATTCCTCATTGAGAATATTATCCTTATTACACATCCGCTTTCGTCAAGCCCTTTTAACCCCTTTTCTGCAGCCGGAGTCTATTGCTTGTCATATGCACACATCTGTTCAATCTGAGTACAAGAACACACACTTTCAAATCACTTTTCCGTACTGTCTGCAAAATCGTGCCTAGATTTGTATTCTCTCTATTATCACTCTTGCGCTGAAATTTGTTAAAAATAAAGTCAATCAAATGAGGTCACCGGAAAAAAGTACGTAAATGCTATCGGCCAAGCGTGAGTTTTATCTAATAGTAATAATCATATACATAGATATACGTGCTTGTGTAAAGCTATGGGGGAAGCGTCCTCTCATCCGTGTATTTTTTCGTATCACGCCACGGCCCGATGCCCTAATTTGGATGAACGCATCTAATATTACGGATCTACTTTTGTATTGCGTTTACTGTAAACAACAGTGCGTGCGATTCAAAAGTTGTAGTCGGGCGCTCTGCGTCAAAATGTGGGCAATCGCCGGTATAACTACCTCCATTTTGGTTACTACGCGCGTTATTAAGCATTCCATTCGTATAAAAAGCCAGCGCGAAATTAAGGAAATGTCTGCTCACTCAGATCTTAGTGGTGACTGTGAAGCTGTGTCGGTGACATCGGTAAATGCTCTATATTATCTTTATGGCCTTGATACGGGTTTTGCGGACCGAGGTCCGTAAGGTGGAAGGGTCGGAGTGAGCGAGGGCCCGTACGCCGTACGACCGAGGTCCGCAAAACCCGTATCTGGGCCGTAAAGGTTTTATCATTTACCTTATGGAAAGATAACATATAGTTAACATAATATTCAGCATTGTTTTGGAGATAAAAGTGCGTGCGATATCAAAAAATGCAAGGCCATTTGTGTTAATTTTTTCAGGAAAGCGATGACCGCTTCCCGTGGTGCGGATTGATTTACATAATGACGTCACTTTTCTATCCGCAGAATTCTAGAACGTTCAAAGCAACATACATGACTTACAGCGATCCAGGCTGAAGTCGAGGCCGCATAAAATAGGACAAAAGTGTGATGTATTTTATTGTAATGTACACTGAACAGGCACACAATTATTATATACTGAATTTCCCAAGATTCTGAAATATCAACCGATGTCACCGGCGCGGCTCCACTGTCGCCACTACGATCTGAGCGAGCAGGCGTTTTCCTAATCCTGCGATAGCTTTGTGACCGAATTGAATGTTTGCAGATAACAATGCGAATAGTAACCTGAATGGAGGTAGTTCAAAAATGCAGGCGATTGCCGATATTTGAACGCACAGAGCCCGTCTATAACTTTCGATCTTGCGCACTATTGTTTACAGTAAAACGTGCCAAATACAAACGAAGGTAAGGAACTCGTCGCGTTCATCGAAATTTAGGCGCCGGACCGGGGCGTGAAACGTAAAAAACATGCACAGATGTGAGGGCGCTTTCCCCCATAGCTTTACATTAGCAGCAGGTATTGTACTCCACTTCGTTATTGATAGAAGGTATCGTTACCATAACGCCTAAAATGGTAAAAGAGAAAACTGCCGTGCATATGAACGAGGACACAGGCAAAGAATGCTAGAATTGAATTTGAAGACGATCCAGCGATCACATTTAGAAGAGCGCCCTCTGAGTAAAAAAAATAGATACAAATTGCCAGTTTTAGACGGAACGCTGGTTTTCAGCTTGCGATGGGACATTGGTCAGTATAGTTGTTATTGCAATGATACTGTGGTACAATACATCCCTTACTAAAGACAACGGGTTGTTATCATGTTAAAATTTGCCGATTTATGTCCAACTTTTTAACAGATTCAACAGAAAATCAATACCTGCCCGGGTCTCACAACGCGTACATGAACTGCCCTTCATTAGAGGATAAACTGGGTATTTGAATTTATTGTCTACGCAATGCGCAGTGGTCGTATTAACGTATATAGCATGTAACAATTAATCAATTAATTCAAATTTTATTCTTATTACTTATAACCAACTAATAATACTCTTATTGAAAAAAGAAAGCGTTGACTGTGCACCTGTTGACGGAAATAAAATTTCTAATCTTAACCTCTAGCGCCACTCCAAGGGCTTAATCCTACACGATATCAATAATAATTTCATTATTTGTGGTGGTTTGGTAAGTTTATAATTGTTATCATACCACTTTTAATGCATTCATTCTTCAAAGCACGTTAATCGCTTAGGGTTCCAAGACAAGATATTGACCTTTTTAAGCTAACAATTCTGTAGTGGTTAATAAGCTCAGAACCCCCGTAAATTATATATTTTTGGTAAAGCCTAGATATAGGGGAACATTTTGGTTACCATAGTGTCACAATTATTTACACAGCTATCACGTGACAGGTAATGTGCATAACCTTTCAAAAATCGGTCTTCCCTATGTTTTGTTTCAATGCTGTGGGACATGTGGCTGAAATTTGTGTGAGTGCAAGCTGTCCTAAGGATCTTCCAAAGTGTGTCACTGAATTTTTTTCCACCTTCTTAAACAATTTTAATGCCGGAAAAAACTTCCAGAGCGGTGAATTTAACCCAAGGTGATTTCTTTAAAATTGTGCTCAAATAAAATCTGAGCAAGATATAAAAAATCTGAGACACGTTTTTAAAGAGCCTTGTAACACCTTTTATTCCACGTTTGAGTCAGATATTTTGAAGTATTGAGACAAAACATAGGGAAAACTATGGAAATCCGGTCACGACATGCGACATGCGACCTGCGACTTCAAAACGGCGACCTGCGTCCTGCGTGTTTGTCAAACTGCGACCTGCGTCCTGCGTAGGGTTAGTGTTAGGGTTAGGGGTTATGATTAGGGTTAGGGGTAGGGTTAGGGAAGTCGGACTTACCTCTCCCCAACGCCGCCGGCCAAGGCAACGTTGGGCCGCCGGGAGCCGACGCATCTCTACGGCTGAGCGCCCACTGCAACCGTACCCCGAAGTCGGACCCCGACAAGAAGACAGGTTTTCAGGCTTACCTCTCCCCAACGCCGCCGGCCAGGGCAACGTGTAGGTAGGGTTAGGTCGCAGATCACAGTTTAAAGACGCAGGCCGGGGACGCGGGTCGCATGTCGCAGGTCGTGACCGATACCTGCGTCCCCGGCCTGCGTCTGTGATCTGCGACCTTACCCTAGCTACACGTTGCCCTTACCGGCGGCGTTGGGGAGAGGAAAGGCTCAAAACTTGTCTTCTGGTTGGGGGTCCGACTTCCCTAACCCTAACTAACCCTAACCCTAACCCTACCCCTACCCGTAACCCTAACCCTAACCGCTAACTCTAACCCTAACACTAACCCTACGCAGGTCGCAGTTTGACAAACACGCAGGACGCAGGTCGCAGTTTTGAAGTCGCAGGTCGCATGTCGCATGTCGTGACCGGATTTCCATAGAAAACCGATTTTTGAAAGGTTATGCAAATTACATGTCACGTGATAGTTATGTAAACAATGGTGACACTGTGATTACCAAAATCTTTCCCTATATCTTAGCTTTCAGAAAATGTACAATTTACGGGAGTTCTGAGCTTATTAACCACCAGCATTGTTAATTGTTAGATTAAAGAGGTCATTTTCTTGTCTTGGACCCTTAAAAAGACGAAATGATCATATTCTTTGTTATTTTTCGTTACAGTTGTGGAACACCAACATTCTCTGTGTCCATTTCAACCATCAACAGGTGAGTTTGATTTTGTTCGCAGGTGAATACGGTTATAGGAAAATTATATCCCGAATCAAAGACTGTGTCACCATGTATAATAGATGCTTCTTGTGTACACTTGTTAGTACAAAGTCAGACACTGTCGTTTGGAATTCTCGATCTTGGCTTTAGGTCATTTAAGTTTACTAACAGCCAAAGTAAACCCAGTCCGGTCGATGTAGTGGCGCTCGATTTATCGGTAGCATCGTACACAAATAGCTGATAAATGTCATGGGGTCGATGCACTGCTAGGCATCCTACACAAACCCAACGAGTTACAGTAATTGCCGTTGTCAGTTACAGCTTTAAAGATTTAGAACTACCAGTTCACACTTCTAGTACATAATAGGAGATGGCAGGTCGATTAATATCCCACTTCTCGCCGGGCAACACGAAACATAAAACCCTCGCTCATCCTTTATGGCGTTTTCTTAGTAACCGCACATAAGTCTCTGTTTTCAATTTCATGAATCGATGAATGCCCACAAGTCAAGCTTACGGTTTTTGCCTTACTAATACGTACATGATCTCTTCAAAGCTCCTGAAAATCCCTTACAACAGTGCCCTTTGAAGATCATAAGAAACTACGATTCTACAAATGGAATGGAATCTGTGACCTGGTCATTTCCACAAGTAACTTCAAGCGATTTGAATATAACTTGCATCCCTGAATCTGGCAGTGACTTTGCAGTCGGCGACACTGTCGTATCTTGCGCGACAGGAGCTTCCTCTGAAAACACCTCTTCTTGCTCTTTTACCGTAAAAGTACTTGGTAAGCTTTTTTAAAAATCTGTGAACGATATTTGTTTGTGTAGTTTGGAATAGTTTCCTTACTCGACTAAAGCACAGCATGCTATCATCTATAGCAGATGGTCAGCTTTCGGCAGAATAAAGATTTTGTTTCTTGTAGGATTTTTCTGACTATTCGCAGAAAACGTACATATATGTAATTTGTCTTGTCTATAATTTTCAATGTTATAGGCTATGGGCCTTGTTTCACATACTTGACTACCATTTATTGCTCCTGTTTTGCATCAACAGATATTTATTTGCCTTATATTGCGTGTCCATCACCCATTTCAATAGTCGCTGGACCGGGGAGAAGAGAGGAGGCTGTAAATTGGTCATCTCCATACGCATATGACAATGCTGGAAACGTTACAGTATCAGGAAGCCATGCATCCGGAGATAAATTTTTGATTGGTGTGACAGTTGTCTCATATGAAGCTGTTGACCTCACAGGAAACTGGGCTTCATGTTCCTTTGATGTAACAGTTAGAGGCAAGTACTCTGCACAGACCCTCCTCCTAAAACCCTCCTTTGTGTCTTTCAGGTGAATATTTCACTTATGGTACATTCGAATCTCAAAGTTGTTTCATTCTCCAAAACGGTGTGCAGTTAGAATGTTGAGAATCAAATTGGAGTTCGAAGGCTCAAATATTGTTCTTGACAATGATCAGCCACATTACGAATGTTAGAATGATTGCTGACATTTTAATTATATTCTTCCGTTAAGAAAGAGAAAATTCATTTACAAATATAGCTTTCGATATCCGTAGAGTAATCTACATTCCATAAGTAAGATCCCATGCACACATGACCATGCAATAGGAAACGCCATGAAAATTAATTGTCTCCTTACTGTCAGATGTTTTCGTTTTTACTCTTTCTCTTTCATTTCAAATATCGTCCGTCTCCTTTTAGATGTGGAAGAGCCTGTTGTTATTTGCCCGTCAGGCATCGAACAAAGCACATACCTAGATGTGCCTAGTATCCAGTTATCATGGCCACCTCCGAATGCCACTGATAATTCTGGTACTGTACGAGTAAATGGTAGCCATGAGCCTGGCAGTAACTTTACTATCGGCGTCACCACGGTATTATACCTAGCGGTAGATGTTTCTGGTAACATGGCGGAGTGTTCATTTTTCGTGAATGTGACAGGTACGTATGATATAATGCTATTTCATTATAATTCATGAGATCTCATTAATATTCATGGGGCCATGTATATCTGTCTAATCCCACGTGTATACTGGTCAGTCTCCAGCTGAAATCGAGGTAATCATTAGCCTATGTAGTGTTAGTAGCATAGTGTATTACGAAATCAAGTAGTATTTTAGATTATAGTACTCGCTGCCTCCAGTCTTCCTTACACCCTTATAACATCGAAATACCAGCCTTACCGCCCCCTACCGAGTGATTGACAATACTATCGTAAGTACTGTCACATCACAGCACGTTTTAAGTTTAGGAAAAGTAACCAACAATCAAAACAAACTTTAAGGGTGTTGTGGCTTTACGGTTTCCCCGTCGGAGATAGGGTGTTCACATTTTAACCTACGTAGGTATGTTGTGATTTACAGAAATTTTGTTGATCACTAATTGCCAACCAGTCCCCCGAGTCTGCTAATTGTTATTTACCTTCCATTTCTGATTTTCCCACACGATCTCCGCCATCAATAAAGCTCTTGTGAGGCCTCTGATAAGCGATGGAAACAGAATATCAGCGAATATATCCGAGGTGAGCAACGATCTATGAAAAACATTTCATAAAGTTTACTAATTTTATGATTTTCATATATAATGTTCAATTAATGAACCGATGATTATGACGCCTCGAGTGATTAGGTAGCCTATGTACTCGGAAGAACTCTCACAACAAGTGCAGCCTGCCATGCGAAAGTGAAAGTAACTATTTGGATTATTCATTCCGTCCGTGGTATAGATTATTGGAGCTCTTGAAAGATTATCAGATGCCATGTCAAAGTTTCCAAGTGTGAACTTATCTTTAGAAGAAATAGAGGCACTGGCTAAGGGTGAGAGTCGTTTTTATAAATACTGATATTGTTCACTGAAAATTTGGTTAACATTTATTGCGATACATTTTTTACACGCTTGTGATAGAGTTACAAGTTATTGTGATGTGTTATTAACTTCAAAATGATTTACTGATAGTTACAAAATTAACTGTCCTGCTAATGGATGATGTTAGATGATAGTGATCAGAGAGAATCTTACAAGGTAAACGGACACTAACGACGGCACATGCGCAAATGTCAACAAAAATAACCTTATGGGAAATGTATGCCAATCAGTAACAGAGAGTTAATATTTATTTCTTAGAGAGAAGATGACACCTGGTATCCTTCATAATGTATGCGTATTATGCCAAATATATACCATCTGCTATAATCTCATAACGCCAGGAAAAGAAATTTTCACAATTAAAGTGTTGACTTCGTTCACGACATAGACACGCTTAATGTGTTGACCTCATTGATGACAAAAAATAAGATTTGTGTAGCATATATATACATCAATGTATAATACCCTGCACAAATATGAAGCTGTAGAGATTGATTTGTAGTTTAGTTTATTACGAGCTAGGGTTGATAAGTAGCCAAAAAGCAATACCTTACATAACAGTATGTGCATACATCAGTAATGTACTTGTCAATAAAATTGAAAGCTCTTCCTGTTGAAGGCTCTTTGTATCTCGCTCCTAGAGCAAGGAAAATATATTGCTCATACAGTTTTTCTACATCTTCGATTTGACATATAATAGAGGCATTTCCATTTATACCATTGACCGATGTCACGCGGACGTATAGTTAGAACTGTCCAAAACTTACGGACTTTTTGACGTCATCGAAAACCGTTTTGAAAAGAGCAAGTAGAAATTGTTTTCATTATTTATCGGCGGATTATGTAATTATTTAAAAGCTGTCAGAAGGTTTCTTTTCAATGTTCTTATCGCATTATGTAAACGCTAGTAATTGGCAGTCATTCTTGTAGACTTATATAAGCGTGTCCTCAACAGATATCGTTTGTATATCCTACAGACATATTAGAGTCAATAGAGGAAGGGATAACATTTTATCAGAACAACGAAATTGCGAGTGACTCCAGTAAATCAAATACAGATCTGTTGATGAAATCTCTTCTGAAGACAATGGAAGACCTAGCGAAGTTTGTTCTACGGTACACTAAGTCTGGCAGTGGTCCTGTCATATTGGAAACCCCTGGCATGCATGTGATCTTAGAGACCGATTCTGCAGACAAACTTTCCAATGGTTCAGTTATAATTGGAGATGGAGACGGGTTTAGCCTACCATCGATGGAAAACCTCTTCCCTAATATGACGTCACCGAGCACTATTAACAGAATTGTAAGTAAATATGTTGAATACATAGTTTCGAAGCAAGTATAAAAATAGAAAGTGACAGTAAGTTCACACCGAGGAAATGAAAGTGATAACCATCGAAAGCGCGTGCATACTAAAGAAGAAAATCTGCTTTTGTATGGATAAATTGAAATTTGACATAACAAACGCGTTTTTAATAACCAACAGGTTACATGGTTGAATACATCATGGTTCAAAAATGGCAATACAGCTGACACAAATGATGTACTGAGCTTGTCCTTTACTACGATAAAAGAAAATGAACTTAGAGGTAACTTTTGTATACTTCCACTTACTCTTACTGCTGTCACTTTATATTGTAAATCAGGATTTCTAATCATTTTGCACTAGATGGAAGTAGCTTAGGCGTAGAATGGTGGTATATATATTACATCAATTACTGTTGTCAATACAAAATACTTATTTACATAGATTCGTGTTGTCAACATAAAAACACTTTTTATTTATTCTATTTTACATCGTTTAGTGACTGGCTTAAAGGAAGAGATCAAACTTATCTTTGCCAGCGATGCTCCAGAACCTGATTCCTATACATGGACAGAAGATGTACATCATGAAGTTGACAACGTCACATTCATCATATCCGAAGTGAATGTAAGCGAATGTATATGTAATATACACAATCACACGCACGCACGCACGCACGCAGACAGACACAGACACAGGCGCAGACAAAGACAAACATGTAATGTGATTAGAGGGCATATATGTATACATGATCACATTTGTACATGTGTATATATTTTATACACACATTTTTACATGGATATTAATACAATAAAAATAAAATTCTAAATATAATTTCAAGTTATATGTATAAATATATATATATATATATATATATATATATATATATATATATATATATATATATATATATATATATATATATATCGAAGTATACAGATGTCCTCGAGGGAAATAACAGTGCTCAATGCAAAAAGCAGAACGTTATAAATAAACAGATTACTTCAAGTACAAAGTAATGAAATCTATTACTTAAGTTTCATGCATCTTGCAATCTTCAGATAGAGTATATATATATATATATATATATATATATATATATATATATATATATATATATATATATATATATATATAAGTATCAAAGGCTAGCTCCTAGGCGAAGTTGTATTGTAGCATTTTAACGAGATGATAAGTTGCACTCAGAGTATTAATTTCTCTCTATCCATTATAGGTGTCGTTGTTGTTCCATGCTGTCATCATCCAACTGGGTAGTTCTTTATCTCTCTGTGGGAATAGTACAGCGTACATCTTCAATGACAGTGTTGGATATATGTCTGAATTAAAAGGTTACGAGTTTTCTGTCGATTTCCAGTTTTGTGGTGATAATGCGACCATTTTCATCCCAGAATATTACTTTTTGAGGACAGGACAGTATTACCTGGTCTTTACAATACCACATAGTAAGTAACGACTTGTCCATTATTTATTTACATGAATTTCTGTGTATGTGCCTTCCTGAAATGCATCCCTAGGCGCACGACAAGTGTAAAATAAAATTCGATCATGATTTTTGCAAGACAAGATTTTATTCATTGCACGATTCATTGTTGCAATCACATTTTTATTTGTAGGTTTGCCTCCAACTGCAGAGCGTGATCTCAAGATCTCCATAACCATGAAGTGTATCGCATGTAATTATCTGAGCGAGTCTGATATCTGGAACAGCAACGGTTGCAAGGTAAATGTGCCAATGCCTTATTAATG
This sequence comes from Ptychodera flava, assembly GCA_001465055.1. NCBI lineage: Eukaryota > Metazoa > Hemichordata > Enteropneusta > Ptychoderidae > Ptychodera > Ptychodera flava. The sequence goes on along the minus strand of LD349891.1, from coordinate 46,450 downwards.
TATACAAGTAGTACTCAGTGCGCCATCCTTCTTTTTGTCTCTTGGCACGAAATGACAACTATATTGAAAAACACAGTTTGTAAATAGAATCCTAAATCTGTTGCAATTTGAGCATTAAATGGAAACGCAACTTCAAAACATTTATGATTTGTGTTGAATATCTCATCATATATTACCTTAACTTTACAAAACAGAAACCTATGCTCGTCCGATCTCGGTTGGGTGATTACAATTATCATGTTAGTAACTATTCAATGTGGATTCCCTAGAAAGCTTGTTAGGGTAGATTCTTGTTATTGTGTTTATGATGAGAAATACTAAGATAAATGAAAACGGTTAAACAGGAGGGATGCATGTCTGACTATCACCAGGTTGTTTTTAACATTATCAGTTTTGTTAAAATTACAGGGTAAAAATGTATTCAATTTGAGTTGGCCTTTGAACAATTGCAATTGAATTCATTTTTACTTTTTCGCTTTTTCTCTAGGTGTCACCGGTATCCAACATGACCTCTACTGTTTGTCTTTGTAATCATCTGACCACATTCACAGTGATGGACTGAATATAACAAGTGATGTAATGGATATGAATATCAAGAAAAATAGATGACGAAATCGTGAAACATTCCTTTGTAAAGTGTCACTAATATAGATCAAATAACAACGTAAAATATTTTGTTTTCTCTGAACGTCGCTATTTAGCCTCACATTAAGAACCTTACAATCATAACATATTTGTTATTGACTTATTTCAAAAGAAAGGATAGAGATTATGATATACAGGATGTGTGCATTGATGAATCAGAGTGTGAATTCATTATATTTGAAATTATACATTAGATAAACATAGACATTAAAGAATGTTTAATGTCATGATCTTATTTGTTGGTGCACTGTTTAAAAAGTTGTTGGATGTGTGCTGTTATAAGAATCACCTTTATGACTGTATTTGAAATAGTTACACAGGCTGTCAGTTTTTAAAAAGAAGCGATATCAATAGTGTTAGAAACAAATATCATCTGCACGAGAGGTTTTCGCTTTCCCGAAGATTATACGATGCTCATCCATTTATTTAACTGAACTTATGTTGAGGCGTATCTTTCGGGTTTATCGTCAACCGGGATCGCCAGGTACGACGTCGACGATCGCCATGTAAGACGTCCACACTAAGCCCTACACTGAAGCCGAGACGTTATCGAGCCATTAAAACGATCGACGGTATCCTCATTCGATTCTTGGGAATAGCAAATCTTAAGCGACTCGAAATTTCGTTGGACATTCCTTCTCTGAATTCATCGGGTCACGTTTTGTAAAAATCCCATGAGATCAAGGCATTGATCACGACAAATCAGTCCGTGTTGCGGCGTGCATTTATGGACGGTACCATTGCAGGAAAAAAAGTTCCGGTGTATGACGTACAACAAGGGTAATATGGATTTCTGATCTGTGCTGGTGTACGTCACACAGGTGGTGATACGAGCCAGTTCATGTGATAAAATATGATATCCTACTTAACATGGTATAATATATTGACTTTGTTGGTTTCATGTAAATAGCCATGAAATGTATAATTTGATTTATATTCAAGAATACATGTGCGGAACGCTTAACAGTTTTTTAGCTTAGAGGAGTAAGAATTAAAGTCGTGTTGTCTTAAAAGAAATTGAGACTATACTCTGTTTATTTCTCTCGGCGAAGATTCGCAGGCTTTCCCTGACATTTGAGATTGAGTGCCTTAACTACTGTGTTTTTCATGTCGCTATTATCTCCCCAATAATATAACGGCTTCATGCGACTGTTCCTTACGAGTCTAATTTGAGCTTACGACGTACACAGTTTCCACAGTGATAGACGTTATTGTCTGCTTTGGAATTTACTCGTATGTATGTATGTAATCTGCTGTGCCCAAAATACAATATACTGATCTAATGGATACGAATTTTCTTGATACTAAATATTCATGAAGTGGGATGACGTCAAGGCTGCGCCTTTATATACGTTGCCAAGGCGGCATCTCATTTTCTCCAGGGATTTTTCAGTAAACCTCCGTACCTCTTAATGGTGCATAATGTATTTAATTCAGTAAATGCGGGTCATTGAGTCGACGCCGATAAATATACTTGTCTTACCGCCATGTGTCCTACTCATTTGATTGTTTTAGACTAGGGTCGTGACTTCGTGATATTAATGCGCCAAACACAGAGAACGAATAGAAAGACAAAGTTCAAACTGTGTGAAATGTCGGCCAAGTCAATTTGTATTTTAATTTTTTATTTTAATTTTTGTATGAAAAATACGTCACCCCGTGTTATTGCCAACACTTGGTTGTGCAGAATTGTCACAGATGAAGATACGGGTCAATTCAAATTCGTCTTCGACAGGGCTTTGTTGATGCGGTGCGCACCCTCACTCGTTGCAATTCAATGCAACAAAGCGCTTAAAAATTTTCGATAACCTAATAGAGTGAGCGAGAGCAGCATAAGTTTTTGGCTTTATGTCTTTGGCTTTTAATCAACTAATGAATGTGACACAGATTTATTCGTAGATATGCAATGGCTACATAAAAAGACGAAGATCGCATGAGTCCCGTACTTTATGTTCCTGCCTTCACATATGCTTTTAAACAATAATATTCGAAAAGGTGTCACCTCTGTCGATATTTAAAAAGAAATTACTGCTGTGATACGGCTATTGCGGCCCGAGGTTGTACGGCGGAAGGGCCCGAGCGTACGAGGGTCCGTACGCCGTACGACCATGGGCCACAAAAGCCGTATCAGGGCCGTAAAGGTTTTATCACATACCTTATGGAATGATAAATATGTAGTTTACATAGTATTCAATATTGTTCAGCCGATAAAAAATGCGTGCGATATCAAAACTTCTTCGCCATTTGTGTCAATTTTTCATAAATGCGATGGCTGTTTCCCGTCGCGGATTGACATACATAATGACGTCATTTGTTTGCCTTTTAACGCGCAAAGCAATGTGCATACTGTTGCGTGACCAACAGAGATCCAGGCTGAAATAGAGGTATAAGAAGGACAAAAGCGTGATGTCAATTTATTGTAATTTATACTGTACAGGCACGCACTTAGTATACACAGGATTTCACCAGAATTTAAAAAATATAAGCCGATGTCACCATCGCGGCTCCAATGTCGCCACGTGCAACTATGATGATCATCGCTGACTTTGTGTACGAATGGAACGTTTGCGGATAGCAACGCGCGTAGCAACCAGAATCGAGGTAGTTCAGAAATGTACGCGATTACCTATATTTTGGCACCGGGCCGGGGCATGATACGTTAAAAATGCACGGAAGTGAGGGCGCTTTCCCCCATAGCTTTACACAGGCACGTGAATATAGGTATACTATAATGTGTAAAGAAAGCGTTTCATTATCTGAATATGATAAGGATGCTTGTTTTACTGTACGAAGAGAAAAATACACCTATAAAATTGATGAATTTTACAATTATGACCCCGTCCGTCTGCTCTGTTGTGTTTATTGGTGTTATCTGGAATTGTGTTGTGTATATTTAGTCTGAACTCTCCAGGATGTCACGATAATACACTGAGTGAGTCGCAAACATGGTTAAACACTGTAACTGTAATGCCTTTGTGAAACCTGAGAGTTGACAAAAATTTGTGTAAGTCGTGCCAGGTGTAACTATAAGAAAATATATTGTCAAACGGCATGAAAGTCTGTGCCTAATTTAACAATTAAAATGTTCCCCACTTTTGTGAGACCTCTTAACCTGGTCGCGATAGTTCGCTCAGATAGGTGGTATTTACTTCTAAATGTACAACAGAAAGTGATCCCTCAATTATATCAGTCGGCATTACAGTTCCGCCAACAACAATATTTATTACCCACGAATAAATCAACAACAACATCGAGTATTCGCAGATACCCCTGTATTGTACAATGATTGACAACTCGCTAACAATTATAGCAGAGACTGACAGTAATACACCAAAGAAAGTATGATTGATGTTACAGTTAGCTAGAACAACACTGAAAATATTATCAATGTGCTAGTAAGCCTTAACGTCTTTAAACTGGCTGTACTCACAACACATACAAATACACTGGTTCTCTGTTCATATGGTGTACACTCAAAACAAACTCAGCAGTCTAATAGTGACAACTCTATTCTTAGTCACTATGACAACAAAAGGTCACTACCTCAAAGTAGGAAACACTGTAGTGAATTTACAAGTGTACAGAAAATAACAGTAGCCTGTGAAAGCGAGGCTTGGCTCAAAACTGATATTTGAACAATACAACAGTTGGGTGAAATTCAGTAAACACTTAACGTCGATCTAAACGCAGTGTCAGACAACTTGTACAAACACTCATACAATTCTAAGCCTTCTTGTAGGGAAATAACAATGGCCCACTGTTCAAACCGATTTCACCCACGATCCAAACTGTAAACGTCCCTCCAAGCCGCGAAGAATCACTCATACGAAATTGACTTACACTTGTGTGTGTGAGATTATTAAAGCACAATTTCGATTCAGCCGAAAGTTCGGATTCGTAAGTAAAGTTTACTCAGTTCGGAGGACGAGGACAGGATCCTTGTTATCCTACAAGCGTGTATATCTACTAAACCTGATAGTTTCCTGATGTCCGGTCCGGTAGCGCGGCGTAGCGTTGAAGGTGCACTGAAGTTCCATATAGGCTGGTGAGTTCCCATTCACGCCGAAACTTCCGGTCTGTCCTTTCACTCGCAGTACGTCACTCGCCCACACGTAGTCGAGGCTCGATGGATCGTTCTGTCAGAAATTGTCTCTCTTAGGGACTGGACATAAATTACAGGGGGGGGG
>LD349891.1:0-25605 GCA_001465055.1 Ptychodera flava | reverse complement strand
TGATTGCGACGCAGACTTTGAATGCGGAGACATATGTGAGAGAAAAACAATTGAATGCGACGCAGACTTTGAATGCGGAGAACAGGTAGTTTTGGGCCACCGTATTCTGCATTCACCGTGTCTGCTGAGACCATACAAACATTCTCGCCAGAAAGAAAATGGGGCTTTGCAGCAGCACTTTTCCCACTTTCGATGCAGGTCCTTAGTTGGAGATGTACCGTCGTTAAGGCTTCAACAGGGACATACTAGAACGTCTCTCTGACATGTCCTTGTTTTTAACGCTTTAGGCCTAAGACGCACTGCAAAGAAAAAACCGAAGCTCCCTGAATTTGCAAGTGTTCACAGATAATTTGCTGCACAGGAACATGTCAATCTTTGTCCATAAAGGCAACTTGCTGGCGTTACTATATGTTGTGATTAGATGGTTCAAAAACGCAGTGCAGATAAGAGCTAGGAATATAAATTTTTTACTATAATAAGCAAATCGTTATCACGGATGATCAGAATGTTCCATTAGCGCAAAATTCACACCATATCAAAACTGAATACAACAACCCAGCCAAAAGATCTTGTTAACGATGAGATAAGAATCAAAATTATGTATCGCAGCATATGTATTACGTGGAGTAAGATCGACATCTGAACAAAAGGTCCGTTGTCTATTTTCCATACCAGTGCTATATTCGAGTATGCGTACACATGGGCTGAATGTACCAAGCGTGACGCTGCCCCGTTGAAGCTGGACTACTCAGCGTCGTGAAAGGATGCTACAAGTCCCGCGATCGTCATACTTTCAAAATTGAAGACTGCTTTTGTTATCGATAATGCCCTTTCCTCGCCAAATTTTATACAGCTATACACTTAACTCGCAGTCGGCTCTCGTCTTGGTTTCTCGTAGAGACAGTGACAATGTTTGATGAAGAATTCGTCGAAAACTGTCAAATATATCCACCGCCAGGAAAACGGCGACATCAAAGCGGAAGTCGGGAGTATCGATCAGCACATGCAAATACAAGCAGACTGTTAAGATATATTGGCAGAATTCCAAAAACGGGGACTTTTGTCAAAAGGGTACTGGTATCGACTATATGTTTTCGATCAGAAAACTAAACCGTGTTGACGGAGGTTGAACTCTCCGCGGTTTGAAACATGCTCAGGAAGAGGCGTCGTAGGTTTTGTATACGGACACGAATGTACATCAATGTAATGACAAGCGAGGCGTAGGAGTTCACAACGGAAAACACATTCGCAGTTAGATTCTTCAGTAATCGTTCTAGCCATATAAAATTCAGTCCCTTGGAAGCTCGCATAATTAATAAAACTAGTTTTCTGACATTTACCATAATTGTGATGGTGAGTTTGATGGGAAATTCGGGACTCTGGCAAGCTGTTGCACGGTGTTGTACCCTTTAGCAAGGCACTTTGCTCCTCATTGCTCTATTGGGTTGTGGGTCATTTATTTTTATGGGTGATTAATTTTTACGACATTTACCTATAATTCGTGTTGCATTACAAAGGGCAATCAAAATGATTACATATGTAATGAATCATATACATGTACGCGACTCGAAAGCGAAAGTGTTTAGTGGTGTTTATGTAGTGACAGGAATATAAGTGAAAAAGCTAATTAAATTCTGAGTCGGCGGCACTGTCTCTCATAACTGCCAGGACAAACCTCCAATGAATGTCCTCTTCTGCAGTGTTGTGCAACTCCAAGGCACGAACTATGATATATTCCGCCTTGATTATACTGTCCTTGCTTCTGTCCAGCTCCGGAGTCAGCGCAAGTAAGTACAAGTATACGCACATTTACATACTGGTCATACACTAGCAACATTTCGTTTGTCATATAAAAGATTGCATTTTTAAAAATTAAATAAGGGGCGCAAGGCCACTAGACGAAAAGATGTAATTTTACTGGCTATTTGATCTAGCAGAAAACCAACGTCTACTTTTATATCAGAGTAAGAACAGTATGCCTTCGTGAAAATCAAATCCATTTATCTGATTCTCACCTGTGAGACTTAATTGTCGCCTGTCAGTCATTCATCATTTAGTCAAGAATTTTAACAACTGTGATGGTGATGGATAATGCATCCATTGCTAAGACGATACAAACATTCTCAAGACAAAGTAAATATCGCTCTGTAGCGGAACACCAGATCTTAGTTGTAGATATACCATCGCAAATGAGTACAATTAGCCGGCAGAAAGTCTTTGTACACAATGAAAAAGAATAAAAAATATCGTGGGATATGTATATACATGGAGTTTGATCAATACAGTAACTACATATTCGTGGCCGATGAAATGATTTTGCTCGTCAGTCCTGTCGATCTGCGTACACATGGGCTGAATGTAAGGGGTGTGATGCTGTCCCGTTTCAAGCTTGATTATACAGCATCTCGAATTGACGTAGTTGACGTCAACAGTCCCGTGACCGTTTTGAACTTCAAAAGTAAATGTTTTGCGCTAGATGCCCGTTCTTCATCAATTTTTCAAGTAAGAGCAGTACGCGTACATCGCATTCAGGTCTTGTCTCAGTTTCTCGTACCGACCGTGTCAGTATTTGATCAAAATATACATTAAAACTGTCAAAGTTGCACAATTTGTCCATCACCAGGAACTCGACGACATTAAAACGGATGTCAGGATTATATTATCGATTAGCACAGACTTTTAAAAGCAGATCGTCCAGAAATATTCACAGATTTTAAGACACAAACGTATTTTTTGAAAAAGGTTGCCTTTTGGTACAGAATACTCTTTTCAGAAGCAAAATCGAACTTGTCAAAGTTGAACCTTCCGCGGTATCATGCGGGAGGATGCATCCAGTGTTTTGAGTATGAACCAAAATGTTTATCCATGTTAAAAGCAAGGTATTCTACAGGTATTTGGAAAGGAAAAGTACAGTCGGAGTAGCCTGAAAACCGGGGAATGTGTGACTTTCTTAAATCACTGAACAAGAAGGACTGAATCGTGCTTGTTTGCGCATGATAACATTAACCATAAGTAATATAGCACTTCTTGGCATGTCCTACTTTGATCCTGTCTGTAGTGAATATAATTTTCAATGATTGATCTTTCCATAAATAATGTCACAGTTCAGTCCTTCAACGGAACCTAGCTTATGTACAACGTGAAAGGAAAGAGGTAGAAGCGAAAGTTGAACAATATGCATTCTCCCTGGAAAATTTTGTTGTTTAACTTTTTAGTGATTTTGTCAAGTATGACATTTCAAAGTAATGCAATTTTTTTTGTTTTCATTTTTCTTGCTCATTGGGCATTATAAATAGTGTGATTTGTATTTGTAGTCCCTGTATCTTAAACGACTCAAAGTAAAACAATACGTCTTATACTGATCTGTGAACTTGTAGATCAGGTTATTCCAAAACGATCGAAACCATTCAATTGGTCAACAGTTACTAAATTATTTCTGTTGTGGCATCATTCATGCAAAAGTTTACCCCGCTCCTGTAAGCCACCTTGTGCCGGGTGTGGCGGGGAAGACACGGTGCTGAGATCAATTGAATTTATTGGAACAATCCAGAATTTTTTAAATTTTTATGAAGCACATTCCTGAATACTTTTCACGCTCTGTGTTTTTCTTCGTGACACAATTGAATTTTACTATCAAATGTCTATCCATCAATAAGGCTGCGTTCACAAAAATGGTTGGGAGTGGGGCTAGAGGAATTCAGGGGGATTCGAAAACTTTTGGGATAGTAGAGTGGACTTTAAAATTTTGCTCTGCCTGTAGGGTAGACTTGAAAATTTTTTGGTTACGTCTTACGTTTTATATTTTCCAATTCCAAGTTTTTTTCAATGAAAAATTAATACAATTTTTTGGCATCAAAATGTTGTAATGTTTGTAATAGTTTAACAAAATCTAGAACCATTTTGTCACATTTCATGACTTTTATCTTAAAAAAATCTAAACATGTACGATTTGTCGTAAAAACAATCTTGAGCCTAGTAACAGGGCAGACGCTGCAACTGTTGATGAGTTTTGCAATATTTCTGTGCAATGTATCAACAACAGTTTCTTGCTGTTTCCCCTTCAGCATCCTCAAACTCACAATATTCAGTTTGTCGACAAAACCTGTATACCAAAATTTGTATTAGGTGATAATTTGATTAGCATCCAGACTGACAGTCAGTTGTCAGTGATACAAGTGCATGGTACATATACACAGGCTGTAGCAGCAAGCTGAATAGTGGTCAGTTCGACATGCTGCAGGGAGTAGCACAAGAACACAGTTGTATTAAGTGAACAAAAATCTTGTCAAAATTATCAAAGTTAACACAGCTACTCGCTGCGGGCAGTGTCACTATCAGGTACCACCCTGCTACTGCAATGTCACTGTCACTGCATACCTGAGCAGTGATAGAGATAGCTCTGAATCTGATGTATATGGTATTTGAAGAAGAGTTTTGGTCAAATAACGCTCATGACAGTGAAACATATTTGAACACAAGATCAGGCCAGAGAGCAACACATGGAAGACCAGGAGACTTTAAAAGTTTTCGGGGATTTTTGAATTCTGGCATATGAGAATAATCAAGTATTAAAGAAAAAAGATTGGGTCATCATGCTTGATTTTCTAAATTTTCACATTCTCATCATAAAATAATGCGAAAGCAAAACTTTGAATAGGAAAGGCAAACTGAAATTAAAGCTGCAAGCAGCCTTGGTGGGGCCAAGTTGATCAGCTGTAGATTTGCAGACAAATCCTGGTGTTTTCATGTTGCAAGGTCTAAAATATCCTGAATCGGGTCAAAGATGAATGACATTATAGTCGAATCGTTCTGGAGAAGAAGATTTTTAAAGATTAAATCACGATTTTCGCTTATATTGCGGCCAAACCACATGACCGATCAAACACCTTTCGCAAACTTGAAAGACATCACACTTAAAATGTTACATGTAAAAATTCAGTTGAATCAATGTGTTGGTTGCGGGGGAAGAAGATTTTTAAAGATTAAATCATGATTTTCACAAAATCCAATATGGCGGCCAAACCACGTGACCGATCCAAACGCCTTTCGCAAACTTGATAGAGATTATACTTAAGATGTTATATGTAAAATTGCAATCGAATCGGTGTGTTGGTTCTGGAGAAGGACATTTGTAAAGATTAAATTACGATTTTTGCAAAATCCAATATGGCGGCCGAATCACGAGACCGATCAAAACACCTTTCGCATACTTGAAAGAGATCACATTTAAAATTTTATATGTGAAATTTCAGTCGAATCAGTGTGTTGGTTCTGGAGAAGAAGATTTTTAAGGATTAAATCACTATTTTCGCAAAATACAATATGGCGGCCAAGGTCACGTGACCGCTAAGAATTTTATTGGTTAAGTTTAAAGGGCAAAGGGCATGTATGCCACACACCAACTTTGGAGATGATTTGCCCTGTGGTTTTTGAGTAGTAGTGACTTACAGATTTCCATGAAATCCAATATGGCCGCCAGGTCACTTGACTAATTCAAAATTCAAGGCTTAGGTGCACACCTTCTCATTGGCCCTGATCACTGTGCCAAGTTTGATAAGTGTACGTGCAGCGGTGTTCCAGATCTAGACTTGTCAAGAATTGATGGAAGAAGAAGAAAGAAAGAAAGAAAGATTAAAGCTGCAAGCAGCCTTGGCGGGGCCCAGTTGATCAGCTGTAGATATGCAGACAAGGCCTGGTGTTTGCATGTTGCAAGGTCTAAAATATGCTGAATTGGGTCAAAGATGAATGAAATTATAGTCGAATCGGTGTGTTGGTTCTGGAGAAGAAGATTTTTAAAGATTAAATCACGATTTTCGCAAAATCCAATATGGTGGCCAAACAACGTGACCGATCAAAACGCCTTTTGCAAACTTGAAAGAGATCACACTTAAGGTGTTCCATGTCAAATTTCAGTCGAATCGGTGTGTTGGTTCTGGAGAAGAAGATTTTTAAAGATTACATCACAATTTTCACAAATCCAATATGGCGGCCAATCCAAGTGACTGATCAAAACGCCTTTCACAAACTTGAAAGGAATCACACTTAAGATGTTACATGTCAAATTTCAGTCGAATCCGTGATTTGGTTCTGGAGAAGAAGATTTTCAAAGATTAAATCATGATTTTTGCAAAATCCAATATGGCGGCCAAACCACGTGACCGATCGCCTTTCGCAAACTTGAAATACATCACACTTAAGATGTTACATATAAAGTTTCAGTCGAATCTGTGTTGGTTCCGGAGAAAAAGATTTTTAAAGATTAAATCATGATTTTCATAAAATCCGATAAGGCGGCCAAACCACGTGACCGATCAAAATGCCTTTTGCAAACTTGATAGAGATCACACTTAAGATGTTATATGTAAAATTGCAGTCGAATCGGTGTGTTGGTTCTGGAGAAGAAGATTTTTCAAGATTAAATCACGATTTTTGCAAAATCCAATATGGCGGCCAAACAACGTGACCGATCAAAACGCCTTTCGTAAACTTGATAGAGATCACACTTAAGATGTTACTTGTCAAATGTCAGTCTAATCGGTGTGTTGGTTCTGGAGAGATGATTTTTAAAGATTAAATCACGATTTTCTCAAAATCCAATATGGCGGCCAAGGTTATGTGACCACTAGGAATTTTATTAGTCAAGTTCAAAGGGCAAAGTGCAAGCATGCCACACACCAAATTTGGAGATGATTTGCCCTGTGGTTTTTGAGTAGTAGTGATTTATAGATTTTCATGAAATCCAATATGGCCGCAAGGTCACGTGACTAATTAAAAATTCAAGGGTCAGGTGCACTACTTCTGATTGGCCCTGATTAATTTGCCAAGTTTGAGAAGCGTACATGCAGTTGTTTTCCAAATCGAGGCTGTCAAAGAATTGACGGAAGAAGAAGAAGAAAGAAGAAAGAAGAAGAAAAACCCCTATGAAACCAATAGGGGCCCAGCCGATAGGCTGGGCCCCTAAAAATATGTGAATAAATTTAGTTACTTATTTTTTAACCAAATTTGCCATTATTACACCCAAAATTTCAGAGATGAAAACATTTATTAGATTGAATATTTTAAACTTCCAGTATTGCCAATTTGAGTAACATCTAATTCATATATGTCTTGTACGTTTGAAACAAATTTCTGGTAGGTCACTGTGCTCAGGTTTTTACAATATGACAATTAGCCAGAATTCACGATTTGCCAACTCTCTTATGATCGTCATTTTGTGTGCTCTTTGGCAGGAGCAATCGACCTGGCCACAATAGCATTAACTCAAGTTGGCGTAGACTGATGCGTTTAAAAAATGAATCATTTTAAAACTTGCCTTAGGAATATGACCTTACAAACTGCTAATAATAGGTAGTGTTGAACATCTGCGAGCGGAACGCCACGATACGTGTTTATTTTTTCTTCGCTAACATCCTTTACTGATATACGGGCTTGTAATAGTTTAGGGGACTTGAAAAATTTTGATCATATAGAGGGGGTATGGAATGTTTTTAGGGTACTGAGGAGGATCTGAAAAAAATAAGATTTCAATAGTTATTCCTCCAGCGCCCCTCCAATCGTTATATGTGAACGCAACCCAATTCATTATTTCCGTCTGAAGCACTTAATTACTAAAATAAATTTTTTGACATTTACATTGCTATTTATCGCACCATTAAGCACCATATTGACTTGAAAGGGCAAATTTGTAGTCGTGTAAAGAAAGCTATCGTATCGTGACAAAATGAAAACAAGCGACCTAGCGGCCGATATAGAGGAGTTGTGTTATGTAGAGAATAACTATTTGAGGCACATGTGTTAAAGAAGAGGGTGGTAATCTTTGAGAGCTTATTTCAAGATGGCCTGACAAAAAATGTCAAAAATAACTGCAAAAATACACAATTGAATGTTCAATTTGAACATATCACAGTAAGATCATCCCTGAGAACATTTCAACCAAGGCTATGAGTATTTTTTGAGAAACATTTGTTTTCAAAACCGCAAAATTGCCCCGAAAATACAAATTTGTAGATTTTATCATAGTTTCAATATATCATATTAAGATAGCCCCGAGGAACCTGTACAAAAAATATCAAAGCTATCAGACGAGCAGTTTTTGGGTAACACATTTTCTGACCGAAAAGGCAAAAAATTACCACCAAAACACTAACTTGCGGATTTCATCATAATTTCAATATATCATAAATAAAAAAAACCTAGGAACCTGTACATAAAATATAAAAGCTTTCAGACGAGCAGGTTTGGAGAAAAGAGACTTTAAAAATGACAAAAATTGCCACAAAATACAAAATTGCTTATTTCATGATAACTCCATTATATCATATTCAGATAACCCCTAGGAACCTATCAAAGCTATCAGACAAGTAGCTTTTGAGAAACACATTTTTCGACCAAAATGGCAAAAATTGCCCCCCAAAATATACAATATGCAGATTTCATTATAATTTCAATATATTACATTTAGTTCATCTGTAAAACCCTGTTTACTAAATATCAAAGCTATCAGACGAGTAGTTTTTGAGAATCAGATTTTTTGACCACAAATTCAAAAAATTGCTCCAAAAATACGAATATGCAAATTTCCAACACAATTTGAACAAAACTTATTGATGGCACCCCAAGCATATCAAATTTCATAGCAATCGGACAAGCGGTTTCAGAGAAGAATATTTTTTTACCAAAAACAAAAAAAAACAGCCCCCAAAGTACAAACCATGTAAATTTCAACACAATTTGAACAAACCTAACTGAAGTCACGAAAGTGAACTGCCTAATTTCAAAGCAATTAGACAGGCTGTTTCAGAGAAGAAGGCAATTGTTGACGGACGACGGACTGACGGACGACGACAGACAATTAGCGTATTTCATAAGCTCCACTGTCAGTTAAAAGAAAATATCGACATCAAAGTCTTCTGATTGTTCAGTGGAAAGCACAGTCTCTCACAATTACCAGGGTGATTATCCGTTAGACTCGTAGGAATATTTTCACCGACTTCAATCTATGATGGACTTATAACACTTCTAATGTTTTTCTACGAGTGTACATATAATTGATATACTGAGATTCCCGATCAGATGGACTTTGATGGAAAGATGTGATCTATCTGCACAATGTGATTAAAGAATGTGTAGACGCATCTTGCACAAGCGTCATATGAAAATATATATTTAAAATTATTGCCATGTCAAGAAAAGAGTCGAGACATCCATGGAATGTCTAAATGCATTATGGGATTGTTTAACTTGACATCTGCGATGAGTCTTTTAAATACAAGGACGTGTTTCAGGATCTACGACGACAATTTCAAGCAACAGAGTAAGGTGGTAAATCGTTTAAATCTACTCCTGTTTATAAGACAGACAACAACTTAGTATGATTTGCTAGTTAACACAGTCCTTAATTGTTTGTATGTATCTGATGGTTGGTACATACTGTTGCGATTGGTCAATTTATACAACCTGCGCGTGTTTGGTGTTTACATGTTTGTGACAGATTCCTTTCATTCCTTTGTATTTGGTAACACCTCGTGTGTAAGAAGTAGTAAATTTGAATCATAGTTTGCTTTTCCGTGTGTCTAGACCGATGATTCTCGCACTTTGTGAATTTGATTTATTTAATCACAAGGGTAAACATGTTTAGAACCCTTACCAAAACTCATCATCAATAAAACCATCATAGACTCCTGCACGTAAACGATATTCTTCACCATGTATACTAAAAATGTGTTGATGCCCAAATTAAGAGTGGGACGCAATTTGCATGATTTGGTAGCCCGGATTAATAGCCTGGTCACTTATTTTATCATCGTCTTTAAGTCTGGTCTTTCATATTCTTGAATGAATTGTAACAAAAGTCCATCTATTGCAACGCCACATTCATTACACATTAAAAAGGGCAAAAATCGTAGTTCTCTTCGTGTGGTTGGTATGTTATGCCACAGAGACTTTACATTCATTTGGAACCTTTAACATAAATATGTGAATATGTTCTCTCAAATGATACAATAATCACAATCATACTCATCCATAATTCGATAACATAAAGTCAAAATTTGTAACACATAATCATTTTTTTTATAAACGTAGACACAAAACAGCACAGCACAGACAGTAATAAAGCATAGGTACACACAACAAAGTCAAATTTGTGAAAGAAAGATATATTGACCTCTGGTAAAGAGACCAAGAAGTGATGTAAGGTGTTTCGAAAATAGCGCATCCTGCCAAGCATGTGGCATCTGCCATATATCAATCTGTAAGTCAAATACGCAGTGGTCACCAACCTAAAGACTAAGAAATTCCCTGTGATGCTGTAGCTTTCCCCCAAGTGGGCTTTCCCTATCAGCGCTATGGTATTCACACACATGAATACAAGTGCTACTATAAGCTTGTGTAGTCATTTTACTCATGGGTTTTCCTTTACCTGCTGATGTCCTGGAAATTTGCAAAGTATTGACTACGTGAGACGTGCAGAGTTCGTTGGAACTATGTAGACTTTACATGTATTTCCCGGTAGACAAGCCTGACAGGTATCTATCGCCCAAGGAACGCTTCTCCCGTGATCTAAATGTCTTTGGTCCGCTGTATTCCTTCCTCGTATTGTTTAAGAATGGCGTTTTTAAGGTTATCTTTAAGGTGTGGCTTTGATAATACAATAGATGTGAATTAAAAGATATGATAATACTGTAATAACACCACTACAGGTCATAATCTGAAATATTCAGGTTGAAATAATATATAGGCGGTACTGTGACATTTTGCAAACCCGTTACTTCATTACGTTTACATTTTCATTTCATTCTTTAATTTCTTTTTCCTTTAATTTCATTATGTGTACATTTTCATATCATTTTTTCATTTTGTTTGCATTTCTATTCATTATGTTTACATTCTTTCATTTTGTTTGAACATTTATTTCATTATATTCACAATTATTTTTCGTTTTTTCATTCTTTTTGGATTGTTATTATTATATTATGTTAACATTTTGAAATAATACTTTCATTTTGTTTGCAATTTTATTTCTTAATGGTTTAATTTCTATTTTATTATGTCAAAAATTTTATTAACATTTATTTATTATTTTGTTTTCATTTTTATTATACAATGATAACAATTGATTCGATTCTTTCGTTTTTTTAGCGTTTTTATTTCATTTCCTCATTTTGTTTTCATTTTTATATATTACGTTAAATTGCATTTTTATTTCATTCTTTCATTTTGTTAGCATTATAATTAGTAGATCTGTCCCGCAATCCCTTTAACAAAATGGCTGGTACTCATGTTTTGATACGGGCTGATGAACTAGTACTAGAAATTGTTGATTCCCTTCGATCGTCTTCCAAAGTTGGTCAGTTGGAATATATGTATATTGTAGCTTAGATGCGTGTCGAAATAAACTTATTGTACTTTAACTGGAATAGCCTTTTCGTAATTTTTTTTAGCTTTATTGAGCATCGAAATACTAGCTTCGAGACTAAGGTATTGTTTTGTTTCTAAAAACTCGAGATGTTCGGCAAATTTCTACACCTCCTGCATTACTGATTGTGAGATACACAACATTCAAAACTCAATAACCTCAAAGCCATTTAATTTACGGGCATGTGTAACTTTTTCTCGCCGACGCCTTGCTCTCGTGAATATAACTTGTAGGAACCCTATCTTGTCCCATTGTGTGACCATATTGGACGACTCCGTAGGCGGAATGTGATGACAGTTTCTCTCGCACTTGCAGACCTCCCATGATTGGTAGGACTCCTTTAATGGGAGCGAAAATACCTACTCGGTTCGTCCCTGGTTACTTGTGTCTGCAAGAGCTGCGTCATTGATGTTGGTTCCGATGTATCTGCAATTATTATAGTCCGCGGATCGTGCACCCGCCGTTTATTTTTTGTCGTATTGTCTGTGTCCGACTACAATTGTATCCCATAGAAAAGCCAGAAATTTTGCGCAAATCGACTGTGCACAGAAACGGTCGCCGAATCTTCCCTTGACCTCATGGAGATTTAACCATTGCGTAGCTGCCTGGTCATCAGCGATGCCGTCTATGTTAAAGAAATGTATACTTTACACTGAAAAACAACTGTTTATAACAACTTTGAACGAAGCTTTCCTTCAAACCCGCCGTCATCTTACACGTTAACTTACCATGCTCTCGCCGAATGTGACCACTGACAGTAGACTCTATACTACTGCCTATGATTAAACCGTCGTTTTCCAGTTGAAAAATACACTGTCGACCATTTCCTTAGCGTAGATGGCATTGCTTATGATAAGGAAGCAAGACTTTGGCAAAATTTCAACGGGATAAATGAAAATTTGCCGCCCGTGCGAAAGTTTCTGTTCACAGCAGATCTACTGAGCAAAATTTCTGCGTTTTCTTTAGATGGGCCCTGCAGGCCAGCGCTACATGTAGAGTTTTAAAAAGTTAACAGGACAGAGTATTAGCCCGGGGCATGGCCCTTGGGCTACATATTATTGCTGCTAGTAGCATCGTTCCTTCTACGGAAAGAGCTGGTCTTAAGCAAGCTGCTGACCTTACTCATCTTAGTGCCTGACACGCCTCAGATATCATGATGCTGTTCTGAGACGTGTATCTACCGGCACCATAAGTTTAGTGGCTGGTTGCCATGACGGCAACCATTGTTTTGCCCTTTAACTCAGTACATTTTGTTAGGAAGGACGCAATCTCTGCGGTACGTCCATGGTTAAATAAAGGTTGACAAAAACGTGACATAAGATCAAGGGACTTGCTTTTAAGTACATGTACTGCAAATTACCTCCGTGACACAAGTATCACAGAAACGTTGACCTTGTAGCACGTTCAATCTAACCAAGGCATAGGGGCCATCGTCTGAGAAAATTATGAAACGAGCCTGTGGCAATGTAACCAGGACACTGGTGACAGTTTCTGTAATAAATATCCCACTTGTTGGACATCTCAGTCCATTGAAGATTTTCTGTAAAGAGTGGCCGAAATTTTTCCAACCAACAGTCTTATTGAAAAGTAGTAAAATTATAGGCCTTCAGCAATATGTACTAATGTATCTGATACAGTTCCGACCGATCAGAGAAGATATTAAATGTCAATTAAAAACAAATAGTCCTGCGTCAGCAAAGAGTTAAAAACATGATTGTTAAAGTAACGAGCGTTCACTAACAGTTATCCCAAGGCATGGTGTTGTTAATTGAGGATAGCTTACAATAATGCCTTGAGGTTGATTTTTGATCTGAAGCGTGACGTCAGTATTAGTCACAATTTTGTGACCAGGAACATCTTTAATTTTGCTTCCCTTCACCGAAGACTGCTATTCGCATTTTGCAAGCGTCTATCCGTGAGTGAAAACCCAGTTATCCGTACCTGTGTAGAGTCTGATTCGTATTTTCATTCAGCTTTTTTTTAACTTCTGTATATTTTTTTTTGCTTCTATTATTTAATATTATGGGCATTCATGGCCTGAAATAAAGATTAATAATAATAATAATACCTATTCCATCGCACACGGGTATCACTTAGCAATGCAACTCTCCCAAATGAATAGGTTATATTTTATAGTCTGGTCTTGAATGGAATCTTGTTGGTTATGAATACCTAAGAAGGATATACTTAACGTTCTTAAACAGCAATCAGTAGTTTTAACAACTACTTTTTTACAGAGCTCTCTCATTTAACTTGTTTGTTTCTTGTGATGCAGCAAATCCAGACTGAAGACCCACTTTCTTGAGAGAGTTTACCTGTATGACACTGTAAAGTGCCAGTAAACATTTCGATGGATACTAGGCGCCATACAGTGTTTTGCATGGTATTTTATTTCATAGGTATCACAGATTACCAATTTGGTGGTAGCGAAATAAAAGTTGATATTTTCATAGGAGAAGTTAATATATTCCCTCTATAGTTTTTTGCATTTTCTCAAAAACTGTGAAACTTTGCTAAGTCATTTAGCTTTTGATTGAGCACATTATCACTACTTTTAAATATTTTACTAATTGCTCGTTTTCAGCAAAATATTTTAAGTGTTTTGCCAACTTCAAAGCATTTTAAAAACCGATCACATGGCATTAAAAAATGTTAACATCGAATACTATGGTTAAGAAATTATTTCACGCTAAATTATGCAAATTAGTTATTATCCAATTGGTAAATATTGTCGCCGGCTACTGAATAACAATGAATACAGAAGCGGATTGTATATCTGTGGAGGAAAATAATTATTACGATTGGTAGAACTGTATCTATTTCTAATATTTTACATTTGGAATCAGAATTTTATTAGAGAAGTAAAACAAATATCTCGGCACGGAGAGAACAAAAAACTGTGACAATGGAAGCGGTAATGGCGAAAGCTACGATAAGCTGTTGACATCTGCAAGATTTGCTGTGGTTTTGACCAAAATGTCAAAGCTTTCGTCAGGTTGCAAAAACTAAAACACTGTTATGAAAACGCGTCCCGAAGTTACTGTTTTCAACGACTGGCTTGAGACAATAAAAACAGAAACTAATAGACTCCATCAGTCGAGCTTGACCCACGACCGTGATGTAAATATTGCCAGGTATCAGAGTATGGACATGTTGTAATAACCAAGATACTCACTGTTAAAGGTCTGGGGAAATCAACCCGTACTGCTGAGCTATTTAGCTTCCGGGTGGCAATACTGTTACACTCGCAACAAAATTTCTACATAAAAGTATGCGCGAGTGATAATTTTTTATATTTCTATGTGCGGGGTCAATTCGGGGTCAATTCGCTAAACTTAGACCACTTCCTTAGTTTGGTCATGGTCGGTACACTCTGACGTCACAATGCTGTCATTTACGTCGAATAGCAGTCCCTACGCCATCCCTTATCTCTGCCCCATATCCGCTAACACAAAAGTGTGTGATCAGTGCAAATTAACTATGGACGTAGTACCTCCATGGGGCAACCAACGCTAGCCGTCCGGTTCTCACCAGCAGACTCTCCCACCAGCTCTACAACTGATGGAGGATTGCTCGACCAAAAGAATACTACAATCGCCGTCTGCTTTGTTACATGTAAACGAAATCCACGGGCAATGAAGGTTGGCTTTGCTCGTTTACGTAAATCGTATCAGTAATGACTCTGTACCGGCAATGTATACGATGCACACATGCATAAGAATAGCATTGGCAATCAGTATCGACTTGTCTGCTTTCCTAGACAGACCACGTTTAGGGGTAAATTCACGACTAGAAACGAGATAAGACAGCCAGACGTACTTCTCTGTGCTTCGATTAATTTTTCTTACCAAAAAAAATCATTTAGTGCCGCTAATTATCCCTTGTAAAGACTAGATCGAAGACGGTATGAATTTCACGACACCTTTGTGAAAGGCTATGGCAATTGACTGCATTACAAATTTTAGCAAATCAGAGCAGCCGATACATGTCAGGGATGTAAACGAACAAATTACAGAACACAATACAAAGATTGTACATCTCATGATTTTATATACGGAGGACAAGAATGAGACCCCAATTGAGCCATAAGTTAAGCGATAAAGCCGGAAGTAACTTCCTGAGAAAAGATTATCATCATTTGCACTGTTCATTGCCTTAGTAACGTTTTCTTTTCAATTTTAGAAAGATTATTGCCTTATCGTATATGAAAGAGGGTAAAAGAAACGAGCTGTGCATATTTCAACCTGCTATCGTCCTGCTTCTAAGTGGCGATCAATCGGCAAAACTTGTAGCTTTGGCTGGAGAAACCGAATTTGACGTCAAAATATATATTCGCAAGTCTGGAGAATCGTTTTGATAGAATTTTCGCCGTATTTAATTATCCATTTATCGCATTATCGCATTTTACAAGTGTTGCGAGCGTTAGCGTGAACAGAGTATGATACTAATTATGGAAGCAGAAACCCTAGAAGTTAAGCATACTGCCCATGGGGAGCTTACGAAGATGTGAAATACTTACTTCCCGTTATCGGTGTTAGAAGATACGACGTCGGGCAAACTTCGGAAAGCCGAAAAAAGTCAACTGGAGAAGGTTTGGCAACATGCCCACATTGCATTTTCCTTTTGCAATATTTAATAATCGCGAGCGCTAAACGATAAACAAAATAAACATAAGTGTTCTATAGACCATCAACGGTATTTCTGTGATTTTGCAACATCAGCGTTTCACCAGACCTTTTAGCGTTGCGTTCTCTCCTAGACAGGCAAGGTTCTTCTGTCAGAACAGGTAGGAAAGCAGTATTTATTTAGGTTCTCTCCCGGACAGGTACCAGTCTACTGTGGGGACAGATAGGTAGGCAGTGCTTCTTCAGTTAAAGTATATCGTAGCTTCGTGGAGCGTGGATAGCTGTTCTGTTGCTAGTACGTTGTCATGTTCAGTTCTGGTGGGGTCCGGTGTATTGACATCCTCCTTAGGCGGAGCTCCTCTGTCTCGGAATGAACTTCGGGGACATCTTCATCTGTGTCCTATGAGTAAGAGTCGGGTGCAAGACTTTTTCCCTTTATGCCATAGCAAGTTGCCTCTACATATGGGAGGGCCCAGCGCCATCACATGATAGGGGCATTGGACCGCACGAGATCACTAGGTCTGCCTCGCGTATTGCACAGAAAAAATGGCGTGCACCCAACAGCTGGTTCGCATTGCTATTACTCGCAGCGCGAGTGTTGTGATAGCCGAGATACTCACTGTTAAGCAATGCGTTCTCTCCTAGACAGGCATGGGTCTTCTGTCAGGACAGGTTGGTAAGCAGTGTTTAGGTTCTCTCCGAGACAGGTATTAGTCTTCTGTCAGGACAGAAAGGTGAGCAATGCTTCTTTCGGTTCTCTCCCGGACAGACATTAATTACTTACGTATAGTTGAAATGCAAACTCGTCATAAGTGTCTCTCCCTGATAACGACTTACTTATGGTTGAGGTACCTATCAATGGCCAAGACCATAAACATCAGAGCAATTATTTACATGTTTGATTTCCCCCATTTCTTATCACTATTGTAAAAATTTGATTTCTCATAGTCTGTATCAATGTCATGCACCGTTCACAGTTCTGAAACTTGATTATTGGACTTTATGCAATATTGATGTCAAAGTAAATGACCTATTACATTCCACTCTTCTCCACACATGCGTCCAGCATGAAGATTTATTTTGAAATAAACAGTGAAATCAAAAGCATACAACCACTAATAAAAATAGAATAAGAAAATTACAGTTCATAGAATTATGATTAACAGTTCTACAAAGCACTATTGAGCTACTCTTCTACATATAGCAATATATAGTGAGTAATATGGAGCTTTTCTCCAAGAAAAAAAATTACAACCCACGTGTGACTTATCAAAATAATCAGTGCAGCACTGCTAATTGGTCATCCTTACAAACCCAGCGGGGAAGGGTTATATCCCTTCATTTATTAAAAGTACACCTTTCTTTTGTTTGGAGTAATCTTTGTTTGTTATTTAGATGATGCTTACTTATCAGGTTACTATTTCAGTTACATAAAACTAATCATGATGGGAGGCAGGATGTGTTTTATCATCGATTTCACAATTCATAGTTTCAGAGATCGACGGTTTAAACTTTTCTCGTCCTTTTGACCTCGTGTAGGCCCCTTTAGAGGGGCGGTGTTATAGTTGTTAAAATCTGTTTTACTTCTTTGTCGTTTTTGTGGAACAGTTACTTACGAAATAAAGAAGAAAAGTAGTACAAAATCAATTCTCGAGATTAGATATTCAATATATCATTAAATAACACCTTTACCAATACGCATCGTTTTCTTTACTAACAAGACTCAAATCAATAATATTGCAGCTGCTCTACGCCGATGCTTCAACAACTGCATCTGCAAATAAAAAAAAACATACAATAACTTCTCTAACATCTTCTCTAACAATTTCTCCATAACTTCGTAAACAAAGAGTCATTTCTACTCGTCTTGATTTTACAAAATTCCCTTTAAATTTTTAAAACTCAGCTTCTAAATAAATTGCCTGTCATTAATATAGATTAGAAAAAGAAGTGGGCCCAAATATAGAGCTTTGATGGACACCGTATGAAATACACTGAATTTCTGAGGAGTAACCGTTCATGTATACGAATTGATAAGAACCAAACCAGTCAAGGGCTGATCCACGAATCCCATAATTATGATATGTGGATAGTAAAATCTTATGTTTTATTGTGTCAAATGTTTTTTTTCAAATCAATGAATATCCCAAGTGTGATGCAACCATTATCGATTTGTTGTGCAATCTCACTGCAGTCAGGTCAGTTAAGGCGAATTTTGTACTTTGTCATCTACAAAAATCATACTGGCTGTCTACTAGAATGTTGTAGTTGTCTAAAAAGTTCATGGCTGTTTATTTACTACGCTTTCATAAATGTTAATTATAATAGTTTAAGAGAAGCAGGTCTATAATTAAAAAACATCATGGTCTGACCCTTTCTTAAGACAGCTATAACTTTCGTAACTTTCAGATTTTCGGGAAAACAACCATCAGAAAGAGAATAATTTATCATATGGACTAATGTCTTTGAGATATGACAAGCAATCTCTTATACAAGCTTTCCATAAATTGCATTGGGGCTACTTGCTTTATAGGTGTCTGCTTGGGAATTTCGTCTCTGATATGTTGTTTGTTGATGTACAAAAATGGAATTCGATGGACTGTGTCCAAGAAAGTCTTTGAAATTTGCATTGCAGGTAATTTGTAATGACTACTTATTACCAATTTCAACAAGGAGGAGTTGAACGTATCGGCAACATTCTTATTATTTGTCAGATAATGGTCAGATGTGACAGTTTATGTTTTGACTTACAAGTTATGACGTGAGTTCTTTTATGATCAATACTGAGTAAAATACCCTACCAGAGATACCCCAAACAATGACGTCACACTATAATCCAACAGAAACTCGGTCTCCCCGGGCCGCCTCGAGGAGATAATCGATCGCACCCCAGACAGTTACAGATGAACTGCAGGAAATGCTGGATAACCGCGACAAAAAGTCCTTTGGCATCACCAATTGTGTTGCTGGAGAAAAGTGATGGCAGGGTCAGATTCTGTGCTGACTATACAAAGCTAAATAGTGTGCCACAGTATCTGACGCATACCAAATGCATAGACAAGATTAATCGATTAGGAAATGGGTGGATCGATATATATATCGCCAATTGGCAAATTCCCCTGAGCAAGTGTGCAAGGAAGAAGTCCGCCTTAATTATTCCTTTTAGACTGTGCGAGTTTACTGTTATGCCATTTGGGACGGAAAATGCGCCAGCCACTTTTCAGGGGCTAATGGATAAGCCAAATCAGCCCAGAGAAAGGCATACATGGATGACTTAGGTACACATGATCATTAAATGGAAGATCATGTGGAACATCTGCATAGAGGTTATGTAGTTGTAAACTAACTGCTAGACCAACTAAACGCTATCTTGGTGATAGTGAGGTTTCTTTTATAGGCTATGGGGCTGGAAGTGGAAAAATAAAACCTATGAGAGATAAGGTGAACGCAGTTGTCAATTATCCAATAACAGAAACAATGCGTGATGTGAGATCATTTTTAGGATTAAAAGGATATTAGAGGAAGTTTATCCTAAACTGCTCTGAGGTTGTGGCCCAATTGACTGAGCCGACATGTAAAAAAAGCCCAGCAAATGTACAATGCGGACTCAGAGCTGTGAGGACGCTTTCAATGAGTTAAAAAAGGTTTGGCTTTATTTCTGGCGGTTCTATACTAAAATAAACCATTTGTGGTGCAGACAGACTAATATAACCATGGAATTGGTGCAGTTTTGTGTCAGTATGATGACAAGTAGAGGAACATCTGGTTCAGTAAGAATCTCCTCGTCAGGGAGAGAAATTACCCTACCATAGAAAAAGAGTGTTTGGCCATTTTATAGGCTATGGGAACCTTGAGTCCTTATTGTACAGGAGGAAATTTTACAGATCAAACAAATCACAATCCATTGATATGGTTATATATGTGCAGTAAAATCGTAGGTTGTTGTGATGGAGTTTGATATCGCAAGAGCATCAATTTAGAATTTAGTATATAAATGGCAGCAAAACTATAAATGCAGAATCAAATGTTGAGTTCGGAAGTACGGTAGTGTATTGAAGTGCGGAAATGATGTAGAGATATGACTATTGTGACCTGATGTACAGTGCTATTTGAGATCATATTTGTCGACTTTTAAACCCCTACGGTGATGGTGTTTGCCCAGGTTGCTGTACCCGACTTTATGATTTATGATGTATGATTAATGATTTATTTCACCTAAAAAGGTATGATCGCAAATCAAACAAATGTGTGTAAGTATTTTGATTGTATACAATCAAACAGTGTTTACAAAACTAGATGAGAGCTAGGAAATAGTCCAAAATGGACTAATCTAATCTAGCCAATCAGAAAATTAGTTTAATAACTTAGCAGAATTTGCAGTTAAATAAACAAACACATCAAATGGAGAGTGAAGAGAAACATTCAAATATTTGCATTACAAAAAGCGTTCTTAAGTACGGTCACAACTAAGAAAAGTCGAAACGAGACAGTCAGTTTCTAACTAAAACAAAAGCCAATACAGTAAATAAGAATAATGTATTCTTCTTATAAATTAGAGTATTTCTGTAAAAAGAAATTCGTTGTATTCTTTTTGAAATTTATTTCTCCGTTGAATATAATGTAAAGTGTTTGGTAAATTATTCCAAAGTTTCGCCCCAGCAAACACGATTGAAGACTGACCAATGCTACTATCATATTTCGGTAGTTTAGTGCCATTTACTCTCTTTTAGATTCAGAAGTATTAGCATTGTATTATTCTATTCACATTTTGCTGATATTCTGAATGATTTGACCGTACTAGTGATGTAAGTTAGACTCCCTGTCTCCCTCTAGATAAGGGGGGATGTGACATAGTGCTATGTCATTTTTATTCATGAGCTGTTATCACCATTTATGAGGCCATGTTTATCTGTCTAGGCCCACTCGTACACTGGTCAGTCCCCAGCTCACATCTAGCTACTAATCACCTTTTGTACTGTAGCAGAGTGTGTAGTGGAAGTAGCACTTCAAGGGACATAAGCTGTAACTTGTGGCAAGTTTTTCAGTATTCTGCTTCTGTATATCAATACCGCGTCTGACCCTAATCCCTTTGTCATGCTGAAATTTCGAGTATTCTTTTAGTCAACACAGCTTGTATGTGTGTAGTGATCACTGTTTATTGTTTACAAATGAATTCTAGTCCGGACTTGAATACAATTTTCAACAATAACAATGGAGATTATACTCATTTAGGTTGTGTTGATATGCTCTATAATTGGCAATAAATTACAGTTTAGGGATTTAATGCAGAAAGTGTAGGGAAACCACAAAACAAAAGTTCTGAAAAATAGTCAAAAGATACAGCTTATGGAGCTTTAAGATTATAGTACTCACTGCTTTCAGTCTTCCTCACACACTTCAACTTCGGAGTACCAGCTTTAGCGGCCTGGCACACTACTAACTGATCGACAATATCATCATAATCTTGTTCATATAACAGTTCTATGTTATTATACATTTTCAGAGCAGATCTTGCCGCACAATACTCACTGGCTTCAAACTCATTTAACAGTTTTTAATATTCGTTTTCTACATCTACAAATTCATTTTATTGCGAAAACTATAAAACAATTATTATTTATAGCAAAAATGGTATAATGTACTCAGATTCGACTCGTATATTATGTTGTGCAAAGTTTGCTTTCGTCCATTATTAACCGGGAGGGGTAAATTATTGCTTAAATATTTCTATTCGATAATATTGGCTAATAAGCGTGATGTAATAAGCATGACACCACTCGTCATTTCGTCTCTAGTACTTTCTGACCGAAGAAATATATTAGCGAATGATATATATCAAATCTTCTATTTAACGTCTCAAATTTATTTTTCTCTGGATAAACGGAGTATGCTTCTTTTAAATAGTGAGAACAATGATGATGAAATAAGGGTTGACAACCGACTTCATGAAGATTTAGCAGTTCTTCACATCCTTCAGACTTAACATAATCACAAAAGGCTTCTTAGAATCAAGTACATCGGCAAAGGAAGGATATAAAGGGGAAGCTATAGAAGTGAAAAAAACCCCGAAAATAACTAAATGATTAGAAATATCTAAAAGTATTGTACCCGCTGTAATAACAATCTTAAAGAGGTTATTATCTTCAATTCTGAATATTATCATCATTGGCGTGGAAATGAAGCCGTCGAACTGGAACAAGATAACAAAAGTATTGGTTAGTGAAATTTCTTTTAAATTCAATTCATCAGTATTCCCCGACAAAAAATGTTCAGCAATTTTTTTACTCTACTTTACGCTTTAATCATTCTCTCATTGCTTCTGTGCAGCAATGGATCCCATCATACCTCAAACTATTCCCTTTAAAGTTTAAAAGCATATAACGCACTAAAAGGCTGGAGAATACAGCTTTTCCCATAGGACTATTTTCATTTTCGTGTATACTACTAATAGTGTCACAACTGTGTCCAACTTCACACAGGGTTTTACTGGGGAATAGCCTCAAGGTGTCTGTTGTGAACAGTTATTGAATATTGCCAAGTCCTTACCAGATTTCGTAGATACCACGGCATTGTAATACTTGACAATGTGTAATTGAAGACGACTAGCTGGTAGAATTGAGATTAATGGCTTTATTTGCAGCATTACAATGCTGACTGGCTACGAGCGGATCCCGCCACTCTAGGCGTATTAAGATACGTATTCTATAGACAACAGAGCAAAAAGTAAAAAAAATCAATTTTGAACGTAGTAGGTTTGGGAGGGAGGGTGGGGAATGCTCTAAGGTCGACGCCAATTGTGGTTAACTGTTAGGTGCCTTGTCCCAGGACCGTCCGACTCACAGCTTCGAACTGGCCCATTTAAACTACAATAAAACAAGTATTATTGTTCACGAGAACTCAGCTCGAGTCCCAACTCAAGTTCTCCGATATCTGTCTCTCTGATTGAATTTCTTACATAATCTACCTATATTCCAAAGCTAGTGCAAATTAATAGCTCACGCGTGTAAACACGTGGGCTAATGTCATAGCGATGTCTGTCTGTCTGTCCGTGTGTGTGTGTGGGTGTGTGTTAGTGTGTGTTAGTGTGTGTGTGTGTGTGTGTGTCTGTCTGTCTGTCTGTCTGTTTTCACGATAACTCAAAAACGCCTGATTGGATTCAAGTCAGATTTAATAGACAGGTACCATGTACTACCTGCAAGAACTGATTAGATTTTGATTAGTGTAGCTTGCATATTATTGAAGTTATGCAATATCGTTTTTTCTCCGTATAATGGTTTCCCTACGGAGACGGTAATGACAGTGTAGACATATATCAAGAAAAACTGCACAAAATTTCGTGAAAATTTTCACAGATGACAATCTCAGAACATAATGCTTATACTGTGAGTGTCATGTCAATTATCTTCTCATTTGCTTATTAAATGAACTTTTGTTATTAGTGAGATAACTCTGAAATTCCTGCACCATACTTGATGATACTTGCAACAAATATTGATCTGATATATATCTAATTATACTTAGAAGCATTTGGCAGCAGTGTCAAGTTAATAAAAGTTCATTTGCATATTTTATGAAGTTTTGTAATTAGTCATATAACTCCTATATAACTTCACCAAATGTGATGAAATCTGCTGCAGATACTGATCCGACTAATATCTAACTGTAGTGTAAAGCATTTAGTAGTGTGAAATTAATTAAGGGTTCATTTGCATATTTAATGAACTTTGTAATAAGGTGTATAACTCTGAAATTACGGCACCAAAGTCAGTGAAATTGGGTACAGATATTGAATTGATAAATATCTAATTGTACTGAAAAGCATTTGGCAATGGCAAGTTAACAACAAGGTCATTTGCATATTTTATGAAGTTTTGTAATTAGGGTTATAACTCCAAAATAACTGCACCAAATGTGATGACATCTGCTGCAGATACTAATCCGACAGATATCTAATTGTGGTGTAGAGCATTTGGTTGTGTGAAATTAATTAAGGGTTCATTTGCATATTTAATAAACTTTGTAATTAGTGATATTACTCCAAAATTACAGCGCTAAATTTGATGAAACTGGCTACAGATGTTGATCTAATGAATATCCAATTGTACTGAGAAGCATTGAGCAGTGGCAAGTTAATTTAGGGTTTATTTGCATATTTAATGAACTTTGTAATTAGTGACGGCTAGTTTTCAATCGGGTTCGAACTCACAACATACGGCATCAGTCGCCTAGCGGAGACGCCACACAGAGAACCGCTCGTCTAAATCTCCACTCCCAAAAAAGAGTGGTTCCATAGCCGGCTAAGTTGTTACATTTTTCTGACTGAGACCGCTCCACACGTTGTAGATTTCGTGAAGCACTCACGCACGCATGCTTACTATCACACATCGCACATACACACTTTATCGAAGCGAAGAAACGAATTCATCGCTTTAACTGGGCGAACGATAACCTCTAAAATTACAGCATTAAATTAAATACAACGTGCTACAAATGTTGCTCTGATGGATATCTAATTGTCCCATGAAGCATTGAGCAGTGTCAAGTTAATGAACAGCTCATTTGCACACTAAACAAAGTCTTTTAATTAGTGATTAAACTCTGAGAGTACTTTGCGAAGTTGAAAAAAACCTGCTACATATAGTGATAACATATATCTTATTGTTCTGTTAAGCGTACTACTATTAATGATCCTGTTGTAAAATACGTGAGCATATTCAGTTCATATCTGGTATTCTAATGATACACCATCTCATAATACAACGATTTGCTGACTCTACTTAATGTGTTGATTCTGCGAACTTATGTTCATTGTCGGCACTTTTATTGCCACCATAACACATTGTCACGTTGAACATCATGTGGCATCACCTTAAAAACAAGGTTTCGTACTAGGCCGTTTCGTAACGGGACGTGACACCAGCAGTAAGTGTCACTATTCAGGGCACATCACACAAGTGAAGTGGCATAGTGCTGTACAGATGGCATACCTTTAACAATGGTTTGTAGCTACTAGAATGTCATAGCTTACTACGTAGATGCCATGTAACGGGTGTCATAGAATCTAAAAAGCAGTAAATACATTTCCCCTAAACTCCTATAATGTAAATAGACCCTTCAAGTATTATTTAGGACAAATCATTTTCAAGGAACATTTAGAGGCAAATAATAGACATGAGTTACAGTCAACATGCGCCCTGATAATGACATGCATGACCATTGGTTGTTGTTTCCCTCTTTGTTGTAGAAGAGGATGGTCAAATTCGTTTAGTTGGTGGCTCCAACAAATACGAAGGTCGCGTAGAAATTTATCACAACGCTGTATGGGGTACAATCTGTGGTAATGGCTTTGACGAAGTTGATGCACAAGTATCATGCCGACAACTTGGATACAGGTAACTTTTCTTTGACTACCTTGATATTATTCTTATACATCCCAAACCCTTGCCGCTTTATAGATAATTGAGAAAAACATCATTCATCTAATAATAGGCCCACACCCTATCTAGTCAATATTTTATCTCACGTTTTATAAATTGCGATGAGACGCCTCAAAATTAGCATCCA